>JABJVT010000118.1:0-225000 GCA_014170255.2 Drosophila triauraria
GCATCTGGCCGTCTATAATTGAATTTGCATCTGCTGGTCGTCCATATTGTGGCTCCTGCGTTGGAGTATTATGTTGGAGGTGCTGCTGCAATGGCACTGGAAATGTTCCTGACTCCGTGTTGTCCTTTTCGATTTGAAGCAATAGTTCAGAGTGTCGATGATGCTGTTGGTATGGTAACTCGGGGCCTTCATGATTAACAAGGTCTGGCTTGTTGGTGTCATCTGATGTGTGCCCTGACTGATCTTGGTGAGGCGTCCATATTGACGTCCTCCTATCGGACAGCAGAATATCACCCGTTGTTGCTGTTTCTGTCGATGTTAATGCTAACTTTGTAGGAATTCTTATGTTCAAACTGGAAGAAGAGTCATTTACACAACCATCGATTCTATCGTTTGGTAATAATAATAATCTTGTCGAATCGCAGGAACTACTATTAGACCTATTATATAGACCACCAGCGTTACTTTTTGCTTCTAACTCTAGCTCCCTATCTGGAGGAGGAGGAGCTGGAACCACTAGCTCTACGCTTGTGACTAAAGCTTGCTCTGGGGCAACATAGCGCTCATTCTCGGATGATGTTTTTTTGTCCAAAATATCCGCCTCTGTCCTTTCGATACCGTCTATTTCATTATATTCCTCAGACTTATTGTCTGATATACTGGCATTGTTTGCATCCAAATTAGTATCAATGGATGTATTACCATCGCGACTGTTTGATTCTCCTTGATTTGTGGACAGCTTCTGGCGTTTTCGATTCGATTCCGGTAGACTGGTGGCATAGTTGCTACCACTAACTGGAGGCGTACTATTTAAATATGACGATGTAGATGGCCCTGTACCAACTGTTGTGGACAAGTTGTGGTCCACTATAGATGCCATCAGATTACAATTAATATTACTGTGATTCTTATCAGCACGGTTTAAGATGGCTTTCTTCTCCTGAAGAGTCAGATCTGCAAACTTTATGATAGGCTGTAAAATTCGGATTAGCTCTTCTGTGGCACGTGCTGGAGCTATTTCTAAGATAAATGTTGTATCTACTTTAGGCGTGTATGTGAAGGAACTACTTATCAGTGGGATTCTTATACTTTCCACTTGCATCTCCTATATTATGTATTAAAACTTCCTTTTTATAGGGATAGAAGTGCCGGATAAAATCCTTTAATCGGACGATAGTCTATCTATCAATTCCAATCCCAGCAATCCCATCCATGTGATGAAGTTACTGTGTATTTCTTAGATGATCATATTACTTTCCAGGCTTATTCTTTTAACAGAAAATTGTATTCCAAAATAAGTTTAGTGCCAAACGTGTCATAAGTACGCCTACAAATAAAATAAATATTTAATTATTTAATCGGTACGGGGAGTCCAAATAAATCTTCCACCTACATATATAGACAGGAAGTAACATAACAAACAGACAATACTATATATAAAAAATTAAAAGAATACATTTGTATGTAAACATTGCCAATATATTCTCTACTGCCAAAAAACCACAAGATCGAATATACATACATATGTTGAAATGGGGATATGGAAAATTAAGTATTATAAATATGTTTATACCCTTGCAGAGGGTACTATAATTTTGCCATGATATTTGCAACGCAGTGAAGGAGGCATCTCCGACCCCATAAAGTATAAATATTCTTGATCAGCATCACCAGCCGAGTCGATCTAGCCATGTCCGTCTGTCTGTCTGTCTGTCCGTCTGTCCGTCTGTCAGTCGGTTTCTACGCGAACTAGTCTCTCAGTTTTTGAGCTATCGGGCTGAAATTTTCAGCATAGTCCTATTTCTTTAGCACGCAGTATATATGTCGGAAAGGCCGACTATATCCTATAGCTGCCATAGGAATGATGGCGAAATTAATTTAACTTCTCTGTTTTTCAACGAATTTCTAAAAACTTCGAGATATAGTCATTTTTTATAGTTCTAGAATTACGGTTTTAATTTCATTAAGATCGGACAACTATATCATGTAGCTGCCATAGAAGAGATCGGTCGATTTATAATGTAAAAATGAAAATGTAAAATTCTACATGTAAAATGTAAAATTTACAAAATCTACATAATTAGACATTTTTTTTTTAACATAACCAAAATGGATCGATTTTCAATGATCCAATTTCAGACTGCAAGGGTATACAAACTTCGGTTTACCGAAGCTAGCTTTATTTCAAATTTTATATCTCTTAGTAGAAAGTAAATTGCATAGAGAAAAACGGACGAACAGACGATTCTACGATTACCGTGTTGGAAGCGCTTCCTTGACACCCTAGCAATATTAATCCATAGGCTTTTTTAAAAGGTTCAATTCGAAAGAAAAATCATAATATCGAAGGATAACATTTACTTGATACGTAAATGTACGATATGTGGATATCGGAACTTGCACTGATATGCTTGATAGAAATATGCATACACATAATATTTTTAAGCAAAGCCCCAAAATGCAACGAAGCGAAAAATGGCAATGCAGCAAGCTCTGCCTATGCCCCTATAAATGTATGTACGTATGTTCGTGTGCATCTGTACATGCACTTATGTAGGTGTTTACGTATGTATGTATATGCATATATATGTATATGTCAAAGCTACTGTACCAGAAAACTTTAGCAAAATCAACAACAACAACGCAAACACAACAAACACCCAAACGAGTACGCACTCTCGAAAAAGCTCATATTGTGTGTGTGTGTTTGAGAAGGGCAAAATAGTGTTGCGAGACACGATAGGATATAGTTACTTGAAATTAAAGTTTAAAAACTTATGTATTTTGGATAAACTTCTAAAAAGATACATATCAGATCTGTACTGATAATTTCATAGCTATCGGGGGTACAAATATACAAATCTATTAAAATCGTGTGTTTTGTTATTATTTTGAAACGGTCACCGCTAGCACTAGGAGGTGTGCACATTTTGGTTGTGTAATGGTTAGCTCACTCGATCTTATACATTATATCGATACAATTTTCCCTTGCTTTCACGATCAGCTCGAGAAAAAGTTGATCGATCAGTACCCCTAAGTATGTATGTATGTATGAATGTGCGTTTTTGGGGACGCTGTTTACGACCATCCCGCCAGGTTTCCGGTAGCCTTTAGCTAGAGTTGGCCGATCACCAAGCTTTTAAGAATTGATTTCGAAAGACTCAAGACTGAGAAGTAAACTGTATAGAAATAGACATATTTGGCTAGATAGAATCTGGTGAAGCTAGTCAAAAATATACGTTTATTTGTATGTTTATATATATCTTTAAAGGTCGGGAACATGGTATGAAAAATATATTATCGTGCAATTCTATATAAACAGTTACATTTTCGTTTCTAATATTTTGACCATAGCCGTAGCACCTCACATATTTTGGCAAAGTGTACTTGTATTCGTATCTCAGCGTATGTGTTCATCATGTATCGGTATTCCTGTCGAAAAGAGCACCGACAGAGAGCCACTCTCAGAGAGTGCACAGAGAGAAAAAGTAACAATTGCATCGTTGGGCCTTACTCGAGTGACTGTATAAATTAATATAAAGATTCACAACTTCATAAAGTTTCAAAAAATATTCTTGCATTTTACAGCCGAAAAAAAGTATACATGTACATACATTTATTTTCACAAGCATTAATATTGACAAATTACCACAGAACTTTATTTCGATTTGTTTAAGATATTTTGCCAAGTAAAACACGGAGCTCGAACAATTCTTGCATCATTATAAATTAAATCAATACATTTTTTATTTTTGTTTCTGCATATTTCGGAGGTGAACTTTATTTCCAGTGTTACTCACAAAATGCATATATGTACATATGTACGTACAATACATAAATAAAAGTGAGTAAAAATACAGTATTTGTATATGTGTGTATTTCTTTTTCACGTATAATATTCTTACGTATGTAGATATTCGCAATCAGGAATATATGCAATGCACGAGCACAGAGACATGGCACAAAAATAAAAGATAAAAGATACATATATGCTTATATGCATGTATGTAAAAATATATCTGTATCTGAATTTTGGTTTCTCCTGATAGATGCTTCTGCTGCTTCGTTTATGTTTTCGCTTTTTTTTTAGTGAATGTGAGTGTGAATGTGTGAGGCAGACGGCAAGTAGAGATGAGATGAGAGAACGTATTGTATGTATGTATTTTACATAATATTTTTAATGTGAGTACATAGGCATAGATACATACATATGTACTCACGTTTTGTTCATAAGTACAAGGGAATTCTCGCATACGCATACGTAATACGTTTCACATTCCCGTCGAAGAAGCACTTCGGCCCCTGCTCCTTCTTAAATTGGCTGCTTTCAATTAAAATGCACATTTTTGCATACATATACCAGTATGTACATATATATGTATGTATATGTATTTATATGCATGTAATTTCAAATTTTGGTATGTATATCCAGGAGACATAGGTATGTACACACACATTCGTTAAAAAGTGTACTAACGTACATAGCTATCAAATCGCACTGCAAACGTACCGCGTACCGCTCTGCAGGAATCAAAACAGAACTTTCGGAAGAGATTTATGATAATTTTTCAACAGTTTCTTCTGTACAATATACAACACAAAATCCCGACGACCACGACGACGAGCCACACGAACAGGCAACCAATAAAAGCCGCAAATAGAAAGACTACGAAAAATAAAAGCTTTGTATCTGGAGCTTACAGCTTACGTTACGTTATACGATATTCGCTGCGTTGTTTTGAGAACTACATTTTGAGTAATTCCCTAACGCCACATAATTCATTAGATACTGCGCGTGACGTACCCCTGCTTTGCCCCTGCCCAATCAACCAGTACATCATACAAAAAAAAAGCTAAGCTCGATTTTGCAAAAACATTCTGCAAAATAAATTTGAAACAAAAAGTTTACTTTCGCGATGAACAATGCGTTAAGGTATTTAGAAGATAATTGTTCCTTCTGACGGTTTTGTAGTATCTTATGAAGTATCGAAAACGGACAAATAATGGTATTATTTTGTGGCCAAAAATCAGAGTAAAAACGATTTACTTTTGAACTGTGTGTGTGTGTGGTTGTTCGTACATATTTTTTATTTTATATATTTATGTACAATTTGCTGTTTAAAAACGAAAGTAAGCAACGTTAAAGTGATGAAAACAGTCTAAAGCTAATTCTCCTTCCCCCCTCAATATGTGAGAAAGTATTTAATGTTATTGAACAAATATTAACCATTCATACCCCTTAACTTATAGATTTTTAATTATATAAACTTCTAAACGTGCATACCCAGCTTACCTTCTTTTTCATTCCAGTATACATTAATAAATACATGTGTACACAGCATACATTTGTATTTATGTAAAGTCCTTGAACCTTTGTTTTTGCATTGCACGCGAACGAAAAAGTTAAACAGCTGATTTTTAAAATGTGTGTGTGTATGTGTGTGTGTGCGTAAGAAAACCATTCATTTGGATTTTTTCTCTTGATTATTATTGGAATATGTTTATCTTTTATATTTAGTGCATTAAACAAACACACCCCAAGATAATATGATGAATGGTTACATGTTCAAGTAGTAGGCGACAAGGGATTGAGACGGATTAACTGGCAGATCGGAACCGAGTGGGAGTAACGAAAGTAACTATATTTACAAAGTTAAGGCTACGACAATTCAATAGAGTCGGATAATGTCAGATTTGGGAAGTGGAGATGAAGGCATCTCAGGATCAAGTAAGAAGAAATACATATGTATTTCCCATTATAGAATAATTACATATTTGCTTATATTCCAGAATATAATGTTGCGAATATGGAGGGCTCGTCGAGTAGAAATGAGTTTGATTCCTCCGTGAAAGGTATAAAAATATCGTCTACAAATGTTATAGCTTTCAATATTTCTGGGCATTTTATTCTAGGTGGAAGTGGCGTTGAGCAGGAATTGGCCACCAAAATGCTTCAGATACAATCGAAACGATTTTATTTGGATGTCAAGCAGAATCGAAGGGGTCGCTTTATAAAAGTAGCCGAGGTAAATCATAAGCTACACTATATGTTACATCTACATACATATATTACCAATTTTTGAACGTTATTGTTACATTATCTAAAAACAAAACGGTAAGCCGAAGTATACCCTTGTATACCCTTGCAGTTTGCAATTGTATCATTAAAAGTCGATCTATTGTGGTAAAATTTAAAAAGTTTTCATTATACTTAAGTAGACATGTTACATTTACATTTTTACATTTTTATATCAAATAACCGATAGTTATCTGATCTTAATAAAATTAAAAACGTAATTCAGAAATCGTAAAAATACCTATATCTGGAAGTTTACTTAAATATGTTGAAAAAGCAAAGATATAAATTTTTCTATTAATATATAGTATATATTGATATAGTCGTCCAATCTGAACCGATCCGACTTATATTGTAGTGGGAATAGAAAGACGACCATCTGCAAAGTTTCATTCAGATAGCTCAATAACTGAGAGACTAGTTTGGGTATAATCCACAATCGGACGGACACGGCCAAATCGACTCGGCTGTTGATGATCAATAATATATGTATATACCTTATAGTATAGGGTCGGGTTGCAAACATCTGACTAAAATTATAGTACCCTGCAAGGGTATAAAATGGATAGTACAATTTAATCTACCTTTTTCTAAATACTTCAACAAAAAATTCTTCCCCAAAATCCTACATTTCTACAATATCTGATGGATTTCTTAATGAATTTTGATATGAATTTACAGATTGGTGCCGATGGCCGGCGAAGCCAAATTTATTTGGCTCTTTCAACAGCTGCCGAATTTCGTGATCACTTGTCATCATTTAGTGATTACTATTCTTCCCTAGGTATTTTTTAAACATCTGTATATATTCTTAAATTAAATAATAAATTTTGTTAATATAAAACTTCTTTTAAAAAACTTAGGCCCCCCAAATACTGACAATTTACCGGAGGATGGTAAACTAAAGTCCGAAATGATGATCAAAGATTATCGAAGATATTACTTGGACTTAAAAGAAAATGCTCGCGGTCGGTTTCTACGGGTAAACAATTCTGATTTAATAACAGCATTAAAGAGTTCCATTAATAAAACTGTATTTAGGTATCGCAAACCATAACAAGAGGCGGACCTAGATCTCAGATAGCGCTACCAGCTCAGGGAATGATCGAGTTTCGTGATGCACTCACCGATTTGCTGGAAGAGTTTGGGGCAAACGATGGAGGGTACAGAATCAAAATGAGTTTATTTAAACATTTTATGCACCTCTATCTTAGGCAAATAGACGTTTAATTTTGCATTTATTTTTTTGTTACTATGTTTTTTCATATGATCTAAAACTAGTAGTTGTAATTTGTTCTTAACTTACTTTTCTTTCTTTTTTCAGCAGATTTAAAGGAGATTTGCCTGAGGAGCGGCATATGAAAGTGGATAATAAGAACTTTTATTTTGATATTGGGCAAAATAATCGAGGTGTCTACATGAGGATAAGCGAAGTAAGTATAAAAAATATATAATTTATACTAAATATACCATATATTCATTTATTTATACGCATATAAAAAGGTTAAAAATAACTTTCGTACATCGATAACTATACCGGAAAAATGCTGGATACGCTTTCGTGACATATTTAATGATTATTGTGAGAAAATGAAAAAATCGTCCGAATCAATTACTGCCGATATAAATCTACCGACATCCTCAAATAGTCTTAAATAAATATCGCGTGATTTTTATGCTAGTCTTACTAATAGAAGGCATCAAAAACAACATATATATTAATTAATGGCAATTGACCAACATACCAAAATAATGTAAAAAAAGCTCATTGAACTTTGAGATATGCGAATGATTATTAAGCTTGGATGTGGATGACATACATACATATTTATTTGTTACTATTTAGTAAACATTTTTATTTAATTTTTTTTTTAATTAAGCTTGAGTTTAAAGTAGGGAAATTTTGGAAAGTACCAATAGAGATTGAATAATTAATTTTTCTCTTGTTTAAGAGTCGAGCAGCACCACCATGGCACCTTTTATTTAGAAAAATGATCTGTAAAATAAATACATATAGAAGGTTCTGTTGTCGTCCACTTAAAAGTACAGTTTCTCAAAAACAACCTATAATTTGCTGCAGCCTTTCCTTCACGAAGCTAAGTGATTGACCTATTGATAGGTCTTAATTGATATTTTAACGTTGAAAGACCCCAATATACAAATCATTCTCAGTTTTATGTAGACTCTGTTAAATTTATAACTCATTACATCACGTTAAAAAAAAGTTATTAATTCGCATCAATTTAGAATAGTAGCTCTCTCAGTAAGATAAATACAATTTATGGATTATATGAAATTTATGTAGTTAAAAACAAACAATTCATTGTTAAAGCTTCAAGAGAACAAAAAATGTTATTTATTATAAAAAAACACGTAAATATAAAACTCCTAAAAAGCGTTTTTAAAACAAAAGTTTCAATGTGATCACTTAGAATAAATATTAATATATTAAAAAACTTAATATGTACGAATGGAAAAATGCATAGCAAACCGTAAAATGTAACACCTACCGAAAATAAATTTCTCTCGTGTACAGATTTGCAAATGCAACGTAACAAACTAGTGCTATTGAATATTAATATATTAAAGAACTTTAGTGCTATGAAAAAAACTTAAGTCGATGGTCATATTTCGAAATGGAAACATATAAAAAACAAGAGTTATTATACTTGATAAAACTACAAAAAATATATAAAATAATTTAGTAATTACACATAATTATTATTAGTTCATTTATAAATAATTCAACTGTAAAACTTTGCGAGGAAAAACAAATTTCTCCGTATTAGAGTCTCAGAGTTAATATGTGACTATAAACTAAAAAATCGTAAAAACATATATTTACCTGGCAAAAAATGGGTGTAATGCTGCGCAATATATACATATATGTTACAGAGAGATCCAAAAACACTTTAGTTAAACTATAAAATAGTGAGTGTATTGTATATCTTCAATGTTGTTTGGCAAAGGAATCCATAATTGTAATATTATAAGAGTTTTGTGAAAAAAAATATGGTAATAATAAAGTTGAATTAAAACATATTAGAGGACCTACGAATTTTGATCACATTTACAGCTCATTCCATTAATATCTAAAAACCTAATCTAATGTAATTTCTAATTATTGTCAGTCGTTTCAGAAAAAAACATACTTTCAGATGGCCAAGTGTAACGTAAATAATAAAAATTATTTTTAGAGACTTGAATACTAATACTAAATTGAATGGGCATTGAACGCCCCTTTCCAAACACCTATAAATGATATTTAAGAAGTTTCAAAGAAATCGTTTAAATCAATTCAAAATCCTGTACTACTTAAAATCAAATATTTTTTATTGCATACTTTAAACACCCAATTCAATAGCAACGGCGATTTTTGCATATATTATTGATTTAGCATATTCCCAGACAAATCGATCGAGGCATGTATTTGACGCCTGCATATGCAAATTTTGTCAAAAACACCAATTCGGCTTCGCAATTTTATTAACCATCAATATTTTCCATACATAAGTATTTCTAAAAAGAAATTTAACGATCTATTTCCCCGAAAACAACATCCAAAGTACCAATAATGGCAACCACATCAGCCAACATATGCTGTTTGCCAATCTTTTCCAGCGCCGCCAAATGAGCAAAACCGGGAGCTTTGATCTTACAACGATAGGGGCGACTTGAGCCATCGGAAACTAAGTATACTCCAAATTCCCCTTTCGGAGCTTCAATGGCGGTATATGTGGCCCCTGGGGGCACTTGGTAGCCTTGCGTGAATAGCTTAAAATGATGAATCAATGCCTCCATTGACGTCTTCATTTCCGAGCGTGAGGGGGTCGTCACCTTGGCATCATCCGTTTTTATTTCTCCCGCTGGCATTTGATTTAGGCACTGATCAATAATTCGGAGGCTCTGACGCATCTCCTCCACACGGCAAAGATAGCGATCATAGCAATCGCCTTTGGTCCCAATTGGTACATCAAAGTCCACCAGATGATAGGCATCATATGGCTGCTGCTTTCGCAGATCCCACTTGATGCCAGAGCCTCTGAGCATAACGCCGCTAAAGCCATAATTTAAGGCCTCCTCAGCAGTCACAATGCCAATATCTTCAGTTCGCTGCACCCATATCCGGTTTGTGGTTAAGACATCTTCCACTTCGTCTAGACGTTCGGCGAACTTTGATGAAAACTCATAGATGTCGTCCATAAGGCCCAGTGGCATGTCCTACAATAGATCAGTGATCAATGGTGGTGTATCAGGACTTCTTTAGAAGTCGTTAGTTTGGAAATAGAGTTAAAACAAGTAAAAAAAAACTGCGGTCGAGTGTGCATGACTGCATGACTGTGAGAAACCCAGTACCCAAAGCTTTTGAATTATGCTGAGAGACAAATCCGTTTTCCAGTGGCACGCCATAATTAAATTGACTTTAACTCTCAAATGCCCAATTTTTGTATTGTGCTAAAAAAGTTTATGATAATTTTGGGTCAGAAAGACCGATTTGCAGGTCCGTTTTTAATTTTGACAATTCCTGTTGATACACACAAAAAACTTAAGCCGGCCTATGCGCGGGGCTTGGGCATTCCTTCTGTTATTAAAATTATGAAAACAGTTATTGGTTAAGAATTCCTATACAAAGTAAAAAAAAAAATATTGATCTGCGTGCACGAGATAAGAATGTTGTCTCCAAATTTTGTAGCTCTACCTTTTATAGTCTCTGAGATATAATTTCTGGTCATATATCTTGCAAAGATATAAGAATAATAAAAACAAGAAAGGAAGCTATCATCGGCAAGCCGAAACAGTTTTAAAAATTAGTAAATTGAAGTAAATATTCTTATAAGTTTAAAGATTACGGTTAGCTTTAGTAATAATTCAAAGACATTCTTAGAAGATGGAAATAGATGGAGACGGAAATATTTTGAAAAAATTACAAAGCTATAAGTTTAAGGTATGGTGATTCCGATCCGGAATATATACTACCTGTATTAGAAAAAAGACTATCTGCAAAATTTTAATTACATAGATGGCTCTAAAACTAAGGCTAGCTTGCGTAGAAACGGACAGGCGGACATGGCTAGATCGACTCGGCTGTTGATACAGATCTGAGGCTATAGGAGTTACAAGTACTAAATTTGGTGAGAACATTCATATCTGTTGGACGAAAGTCAAGTTGGTTTTATAAAATCAAAACCTAAAAAGAGTATTTTTAATAAAATATAATAATATTCAGGCAGGCTCCGGTTTTCACTTTTGTTTTTCGTTTTCGTTTTAGACCAAAATCGTACGTTTTCGTTTTTAGGTGCTCCGGTTTTCACAAACTTTTTGTCATCGTTTTGTTATCGAAATATTTAATTATTTTTATTGCTCAAACAGTTGACTTGGACGATTTGAGAAATAAACGGAATGTTTGAATGCCTTTACTTTTTTTAATTGTTTGTTTTAAACCCAAATAAATGCAGAAATTGTTTATTTATCGGTCCAAGAGCGCTGCCACTCTTTAAACAGGCAATTTTATACCTTTTTTAAATGGTAAAAGTACCATTTAAACAACTGGTTTATTTATTAAAACCTTGTGTTATCTTCCTTGAACAAAATTAATGCCCTCCTTTTAGTTTTACAAGCAGTTCGACAAGTTTGTTTGGTTCCACCAACAGTACGGCAGCACTGGCAACCAAAACGAAAGTTGTCGTTGCCGACGGCAAATCGAGGTGGGGTCAGAAAATAATTTTTTAAAAAGTAATAACGAACTAGATTGATCAACTGATGGTGTAAAACAAACATCAATAGACCAACAAGTAATTACGAACTAGATTGATCCACTAATGGTGTGAAACAAACATCAATAGACCAACAAGTCAACTATTTTTTCCCTATTGCAATTAAGAACCGATTTGATGTAGAAAAAGGCATTTACTTTTCAAATCCGACAAGACAAACTTGCCCGTTTTTGAAAACGAAAAAGTCTCGTGAAAGTGAAAACGGGAGCACCGATTTCTCGTTTTGGAAAACGAAAACTAGAGAATCTTGTGAATGTGAAAACCGGAGCCTGCCTGATAGTATTCAGTTGACAATAACTATTTGTCATTCGTCAACTGACTACAATAGTTCAAATGATTGAAAAGCTTCTCGTTTTATAGATAATACAGATTATATAAGAAGTGCCTTGGGGCACGCTAGGAGTTTAAAGGGTTTAGAGGGAGGCTAATTAGATAAGGAATAATTACAATTGGTCGTGCCCAAAAAATTGTAGTAAAATCGAATGATTAACATCCGAGTTATTAAACAATGAAGTTTCTGTGCATGATGAACCTTTATAACATCTCATGGGTGTTGCTCAGCATCCGTCAAAAATTTCATCTATTTTTCACCTATTAAATTTAAGTTTTTAAGCTACAGTCGAGTGTGACCGACTTTTATAATTATATTTATAAATGTGACAACACTCAAAAAAGACAAATGTTGCTAGAAACACACCTTATGATTTTCAGGTGCGGTAGTCGGCGTGGCCAAATTTAAAAACAAACTGGATTTGCGTGCAACATATTAGAATGTTGTCATCGAATTTGGTAGCTCAAGCTCTTAGATCTGTTGTCTTATATGGACAGACGGACAAACAGACATGGTTAAATCGACTCGGCTGCAGATGCTGATCAGTAATATAATAATGCCTGTTTGCACGAAGTTATAATACCCTTGTTCCCTTTGGGTACCGGGTATAAAAGTCAACAGCAATTTCTATGGCTCCCCAGTCTTTTTGTGTAATCATCTTACCAATGAAACGCCACCAGGTCGAATATAGGCAGCATGCATTCGAGCGCCCGAGACACGCTCATAGAACTCCATCATCTTTTCGCGCTCCTCAAAAAGCCAAAAGAATGGCGTCAGAGCGCCTACGTCAAGAGCATGAGTGCCCACAGCCATTATATGGTTCAGAATCCGGGTAATCTCGGCAAATAGCGCTTAAAAGGTAATATTTAAAATAAAATTATGCAATATTCGCCGTGACTTAAAATCTACTTTGAAAATAATTTTATACACGGTGACAGACCTCTTGTCTTTGGAAACCGGAAACTAGAAATAACGAAATTTTAGTTTTGGTCTTTGTGTCTTGTTTTTTTTTGTACAGTATAATAAGCTTAGCTGCTCGAGTACTTTGCACGAAACTTCGAGGCAGCTATTTTTAAAATTCAGCTATATTTAATTGTTTTTCTTTTTGCCGATATTTATAAGGCGCCTAAGTTAGATGCACCAAAAGTAATTATTTTTGTACAATCCAAATTGAAATATCAGACAGCTATTTTTAAGATGCAGCTAAGTATCAAGGCAGCTGATCAAATGACATTTACTGTCAAGATTAGAAAAATGTCCAGCGATTGAACCTCCTTGCATTAGCTTTATACTTACTTCGTATGTACTTAGCTCTTAGCGGTACATCGATGTTAAGCAACTTCTCCACGGCCAACGAATAGCATTGTTCATTGCACATCATCGATACATAATCCAAACGATCAAAGTATGGCAATGCTTGTGTATAGGTTTTATATTCAATCAACTTTTCAGTGCCACGATGAAGTAAGCCAATGTGGGGATCCGCTCGCATAACAGTCTGTAAAAAATGATGAAAGAATTATGACGATTTATTTTACACGTTTACATTTACCTCGCCATCTAGTTCGAGCACCAAACGCAAGACACCATGGGCAGCAGGATGTTGGGGGCCAAAGTTAAGTGTCAAATTTCGTACAGATTTCTCCACGGGTGTCACTTTACCTAAATTGTTATGTTAGTTAAATGGTAATTAAATGAATATTTTATGTTAACTACACACTATTCCATGGTGGAACACTCCACAGCGATGTCACCTCATCGGGATACATCACGGGTCCACTAAATTGCTTCATAAATTCAGGGTCTGGATACCATTTTGCGGCGCCGCGAGCACTTAAAATAATAATAATAACAATAATATTAATTATAAAGTAGAAAACAATACATAAGTTATAGTCTATTCTTGGGAATTATGTAAGCTGTATTTTATACTTTAGTATGTTCGATGCCGCTGCTGCCATGAATTGTGGCCGCAATCCCAAACGAAAAAATCCATCAAGAGAACGTCTCGTAATATTGGCAAATGCCATCTCTTAAATAATATTTAATATTCAATAAGATATTATGTTTTTTCGGCGATTCCGTTGATTAACAACAGAAAAGTGTGGCCAGAGTTGTTAAGAAGCTAAACGTAGAATTTTTAAAAGTATTAAACAGAAATAACGCCAAAAATTTCATTAGTGATATTCCCTAAATTCGATTCATTTGTTTTCTTCAGGCCGGGCTTATACTAGAGTAGCTTTTTGTGCTCTGAATTCTTGACTAGCTGCAAGATTTTTTTATGTAAATTATTAAAAAAATAGAAAGAAAAACAACGCAAGCCTATTAGTTAACCTTTAATGTTAAAGAGTAACTTTATAATTCAAACTTGTGTTCCAAACTAGTATTTCAAAATTGTATTTATGTGAATTTGTCCTACGTGATTATCACACTAATTATAAGTTATCAACTTTAAAAATAAATTTAAAATGGAAATCTAATTAATACTTGGGTTGATCCTTATAGTCAATTCACACTACAGAACATCCACCGTCGACCGTCCATGTTGGTGCGTGTGAATTTTCCGTGACAAATTTTCTCAAAATATTCCACCATCAGTTTTTGTTGTTCGTATCTCAGCCACTACACGATATTTTTAAATCCACCACTAAAACGTTGCCGTTCACAGTGGAAAAGTTGCTTTTCACAACGCAAAAGTAAACAAAGTCTAAATGCCGGGAAAGTAAAAAGGTAACAAAAAGGTAAGAACATGATCACTTACACCTCCCCAGGCCGATTGCGCTGTGCTGATCGTGGCCGCCGGTACCGATATTTCCGAGACTAGCATCTCGAGGAATTGCGGGCCCAGTCTAATTAGAGTATGTGATAGATGATAGATTAAACAGTTTATAAAAAATCAAGAGTCTTAAGGCAACTAAGTGAAATCTTTATTGCCGTGAATAGTAAAATAAAGTCTAGCGCTTTAATTTAATCTTAGTTTACATTAGTTTGACCTTTAAATTTTCCCCCAAATCAAAACCAAGACAATAAACCGGTGTTTCGTTTAAACAAAATGCTAGCTGCAGCATTTTCCTAGCAGAAACACCGCTACCAACGCATTTATCCTTGGCTCCCAATAAAGTCTCTTATAATTCCGAATTCACATCACCTGGCCCTACCCATGGAGGAGCCCTTCCCGCCACCGACCCGACTTAAGTGCAGATGTCGCCGTCGGTTCCATTACAATATGACGACGAAGTGCGCATCGCCGCCAACGCAACTGCTGTACAGAGGGCTCGGCTATCTGGAGCTGCACGCTTTCCAGCTGAAGAATGCCGCCGAGAAGGATATTGTCAAGCCCAAGTAGATTGTTACAAACGCAAGAAGCGGAGAAGAAGGGGGTCAAGACCCCCTTTCTAGAAAGGGAAGTAGCCAAGCGCCAATGTACTAAGGCCCTTATCGCAGGGGGCGGCGAAGAGATCGTTTAACAAAATATGCTTTAAAAACATACCTATTTTTTTAACATTTATTTTAACAACAAATATCCATTGATTTAATAGCCATTTTTATTGCACAAAATTTGTATAATAAAAATAAAACCTTTTATTATTTGATTTTTATTATAAAACAATAACTACGGTCCCTGCTTGTAATACAATTTATTTTACAATTTATTTTACTATATATGTCGGAACGGCCGTAAACGGACAACATATCCTATAGCTGCCATAGGAATGATGGCAAAATTAATGTAAAAAAAAAATTAAGTTCTCTGTTTTTCAACGAATTTCTATTAATTTCAAGATATAGTCGTTTTTTATAGTTCTAGAATTACGGTTTTAATTTTATTAAGATCGGACAACTATATATATATAGGTGCCATTGAAGGGATCGGTCGATTTATATGAAAATGTAAAATTCTACATGTAAAATGTAAAATGTACAAAATTTACATTATTTGACATTTTTTTTTTTTACATTACCAAAATGGATCGACTTTCAATGATCCAATTGCTGACTGCAAGGGTATACAAGCTTCGGTTTACCGAAGTTAGCTTTCTTTCTTGTTTAAATTGTTTTTTCTGAATGGCTGACCTTTTTTTTTATGTCTTGGCTTTTTTTCAGATTTCGGAGGTTCGTTCAAGTTTTACTTAAAGTTATCAAAATGCCGGCGGCAGAAAGCAGTTTACAGTTGCAAGCAAGCATTTCAAAAGCAGAATATAATATTATCCTAACTTATTTTATATTTTTCCGCTGCCTGATAGCAGAGCCTCATTAAGCCTAATGCAATTATTCGAAGCCTTGTCGAACCTTGGTGTTTAAAGTGTGATTCTCGATCGGGGATCCGGGAAGTTCTGGGTTTGACTTCGGGTCAAAACCTTTTTTTTTCAACTACTACACTTTGTTTTGATACGTACCCTTAGAAATAATTATTTTCAAATTTCCTGTAATCAGCCATTGTAAATAACAAACGTAACAATCAAACGTTCGATTTTAATATGGTTTATTATATTAACAAATTGACAAAAAAATCTTATACAATTAAAAGTCACTGGAAGTATCGAAAAGTGCACAGCGTGCACAAAATGCATTGCAGCAGGCATCGGAAACAATACATTTCATTTTATTTATTTGATGTTATATTTAATTTTGCAGCGCATTGTGCAAGTATATGTCAGGTATAGAATATGATTATTTGATTCAAGTCAATTACAAATGCTAGTACTAGGTCGGTCCGTAAGCGAAATTGTAATATATTTCGATCGGGAACCAGTGTGTCCGAAGAAACCAAATAAAAGGTTCAATATCGGTCGCACTGAATTGTATTTCCAGCTGTGTTTTGTAAGCAATCTTTATAAAGAGATATTTACTAAAACGGATTTGAATGGGCTCTTTATTAATGTTTTACGTCGCAAATGGTGGTGAAAGCAAATAAAAGTGGCGCCAACGCCATCGCCATCAACAAACAAATTTTTAATAAAATTGTCAATAAAAATACAATTAAAATATATTTTATGCGTTAAATCGCACATAATATGCCTCGCCTTTACGGCTTTTATCAATTCCACATTATCCTCAAGACTATCGAAGCGCTCCAACCGAGCAGCTATGTTCTCCTTTTTTATATCAAAATATATATTAAAATATTATACACTTTTTGGGGAAAAAAATGTTAGTGATCATAGGGATGGGGTTCTTTTGATGATTTCCCTTGATTACATAGGGGGGAGGGTGTCGAAAATCCTCAAAAACGTTATTACGTTTGGCCCCGCAATGGTAAAGCGTCGTGATTTAGTCGTAAAAGGAATACAACAGCCAAAGCATTGGAAAATCAAAATAAGGAAAGCGGGACCTGAGCAGTTGAAATTAAGATCATAAATATACTAGTTCCCACTGTTTCATTTCTGACGCTATCATTTACATGCATAAAAGAATATAGTATTTATTTATTATTCCGCAACGGTCACACTGTCGTCTGTCAAATTTTTTACACTTTTGCTTTAATAGCTTTTAGAAAATAATATATGTTTACATGTATTTGTTGTAATATCGCATTACCAATATAAAGGTTACGGTCAAAATGAGTTTATTTCGAATACATCTCTACAGAGGAAAACATTTTCGGGATCTGCAACGTTAAAGGGCAAGTGAAAAATGCGTGAAAATTGTGTACTTGGAAAATATATAGAGACGGACTGCATTATGTGTTTGTGATTATATGTATAAATAATAATGTGGAATAGCCCTCTTATGGAATTCTTTCAATGTGTCTTAAAACTAGCAAATAGGAATACGTTTCCCCCGATGGTCGAAAGTAACTTCTTTTTCTCCAGCCAAGAGTCGTCGTCACTTGTGTATGTATACAGGAAAACGTCCTCCCATTTAGTGTATACATACATTGCCTTCCCGTATATCATTCTATTGTATTGTTTTTAATAGAGAAACGTTAAAAAAAATAGGGAGTAGATAATGTATAACAACTACCAAATTTCAATCATAGACAATTAAAATGCGTACTCCAATAGAATAGAAAAATGAATATTCTGCTTTGTTTACACAGGACAAGATTGTGTTCATTTGTTACTATTGACAAATTGAATTGAATTTTTTGGATTTTTTTTTGTTGTAAATTAAAAAATATCTAAACTATAAAAAAATAAAACAATCGTTCATATAATAGGAGAAAGTTTAGCCTTGAGAGAAGAGCTGTTTCTGTTGTGATTCTAGTGATAGTATATGATACAGACCAATAATAATAATAATATCGTTTTTTGATTGCTTACATAAATAAATACATATGTATGCATAGAAATTAATTACTAATTTTGTATGTATTTTAAATAAATTTAATGACTTTCCAGATATGGATCAAGGACACACTTTAGTATGTGACGACACGACGGATATAACTTATAGCTAGCTGTAAAAAATTTCACAGGTCGCGCAGGGAGTAAGAAAACTTGTCTTAAATAATTAAAAAGAAACTAACAAAAAAAGTGCTGGCGGAATGCAAGAGGAAAGGCTAACGAAAAAGCTTAATACAATTGAAGCACAAAAGAAACTAGAAGAAGAATTATCAGCATGTTGCAACATAAAGACGATCCGCAGCTCACGATAACCTCGATAATTATCGAGAACCACGATAGCAAATGTGAGAAGCAGAAGGAGCAGACTATCGATATAATGCCAACAACCCGTAATCGAAATCAGACTATGAAAAATCAACAACAGCAACCAGCTATGCATCGAAAATCGATAAGTAAAAGCAAGATTCCACTGTCACAGTCTTTAAGTGAAAGAAACAAATCGGAAAGATCGAAACAAGTGGAAAAGTTGCAAAGTTTCCCTGCTGCAAAAATCAATCAACGCAACAGCAGAAAAAGAGATCGGAAACGCTCCCTTTCTGCTTCCCAGGTATCCGTTGTGAGATGCAAATTTATGATTCCATTACCCGCTTTGGGGACCACATCCTTTGTCACCCTGCTCACACTAATTTGTATGGAAACGGTATTGCTATCAACCATGTCCAGTTGCGCCAAAACCTTTTACATGCATTGGAATACATCAAACAGCATGTAAGTAGAATTATTAACTCCCTCAAAACTTAAAGACAGTTGGAAATAATTTGAAATTCCATTAAGGGAGGACATCTAAGTATAATTTTTAGAAAAACGAAAATTTTGTTGGCTTAAATAATGCTTTAGGGTCTTAAAAATAACATACCAAAAAATTGAATCCGCCAAAAGTTTCTAAGTGCCAAAATTTTCCATTCTGCCGTGATCCCATGCACATATATCTCAAGCGCCTTAAAACTTTAAACGCGTGTATCTCAAGACCCGCTGGCACTTTACCGACAAAATCTCAGATCGATCGGTTAAGATTTACTTGAGTTATGTGTCCGGCCACGGAAAAATAGGGTCTACGGAGAAATGATACACGACCGCCATTTTGTTTTCGATACAAAAAAATCGAAAGCCATTTGGAGTAAATGTATCACTATATTAACTCATTCACAAATTTTTGATTGGCCCTTCCATTTGGCCAAAAAAAATTCGGGAAATTTTTTTTCAGCTACTTAAAATGTCCCCCTTTAAGTTTAAGGTAAATAAATATTATTTCTATTCATTGTAAGAAAAATATGAAAGGGATACAATATTTTAAGCAAAACAGGATAGGTAGGTGAATATTGTCTTACATTTTTTCAATATTGTTTTAAGTAAAAACCTCTACTTATTTTGCCAACTATATGCAACTTATTCATAGCGTTTAACAAACAACGTTTATCGTCAAAGTTTTGTGAGCTCTGCTTCTAGGCGCGGGCCTTTCTAAACTCTCATTACTGTAAATCTGTAAACCGTTTAGGGTGTTAAGATCTGTTCATTTTAAATTATGAATACTTTGTTCTTTTATAAATAGGTACTGATATTTAATTATTATTTTTAATTGACAAAATTTAAAGAAAAAGGGCTACTACTTGGTACTCTCTTAGTAAGTCTGTCATCCCTCTAAACATAAATGGTTCTACGCACTGGACGCATTATTATTATTTACTTGTCGACATGTTCTTCGTTCCTTCCTTCGCCCTTGTTGCACCTTCTTTCAAACCCATGTAAAATCATCCCCAAATGACGAATGACGAGCGTACGCATTTTTTACAGCTGCGGTCAAAATATTTGCCCTAATTTATTGAGCTTTGCAGAATAAAAAAATACATATTCTCAATAAATAAAACGCCTTTTAAATTATCACAAAAAAAAAAAAACTAAACAAAAATTTCTCCAATCCTTAAGAATTAAAAAATATTTAAAATAATATCTTTCTTTTCTCGGTGCTATTATTTTGACCGCAAATATTAATGGTTTTCTTTGCTTCTTGGCACAAACACAATGACACGCACTAGCATGTGGAGTGGGGTTCTTACATACATATGTATATTACCCCAGTCGGAACTGGCTGCCTCCTAGAAGTACAGTTCATATCAAAATTATAAATCCTTAAAATGTATCATTAAAATTCACTTTAACTTAAACGCGATAAAAATCGCTTCAACTTGTGTTGAAATAAAAATTTCTATCGAAAGTATGTACATAAAGCAGTTTAAAACAGTGTGAAAAAAGGCAATTTTCGAACAAAAATTTAAAATTAAGCACCCGATAGAAAGCTTTGAACTTATTTGGACATAAAACGGTATATCTTCAGCTATATTTTAAGATTTTTTTTTCACAAAAATAATAAAAAATAACGGTATTAAACGCAGTTTCCGAAGGTGCCAAAAAAAAAAGTACCCCAACTGCTGGCACGATTCAGGCCGAAGAAGTTGCTGAAACGAAGAAATTCAAATGTGTTATTAAAGTAGATAACATTTCCTATACAATTTCCTACGATATTTGAAAAATATCGAAAATTAACAAAATGGCGGAGTTTTGGAAAATCAGTTCGTTTTTGGGGTCTTTCGAGCGGTGGCTCTTTAAAACGCTGCCATTCAAAAACTATTCAAGTTATGACAATGCCGCTTACACAGGATATTGTTGAAAGTATAAACAATCGAAAAAGCAAAGAGAAGCGATTTTTATACCCGGTACCCATTAGGTACAAGGGTATTATAATTTAGTGCCAACTGAGAATGTATGTAACAGGCAAAAGGAGGCGTCTCCGACCTCATAAAGTATATATATTCTTGATCATCATCACAAGCCGAGTCGATTTAACAATGTCCGTCTGTCCGTCTGTCCGTCCGTGTGAAACAACAGATCTCGGAGACTATAAGAGCTAGAGTTACCAAATTTGGTGACAACATTGGAATCTGTTGCACGCAGATAAAGTTTGTTTTAAAATTTGGCCACGCCCACTTCCGCCTCCGAAAATCGTCAAAAAACGTTATATCAGCTATAGGCGAGATTTTCGGCTTAAAATAAGACTTAATAACATGCGCGGCCGATTTCCAAAAATTTGGGTAAAGTCTGAATTAAAAATGGAAGTTATTAAACAAGAATGTTTCTGTGTATGTTTCTGCACCAATGCATGTTGCTTATGTCCCTGCATTTTTTGGCTTTTGCTCAACAAGTTCCTAGCAGCATTTGTCTTTTTTTGGTGTTGCTCAAAATGTTTCTAGCAACATTGGTCTTCATTTGTCAACATTTTCGTTTTCCATGTTGATGTGCTACTCAATTTCACCCACAATGTTTTGGTACCGGGTATCTCACAGTCGGTTACACTCGCTTTCCTACTTGTTAAAAAGTGTTCATATATATAAAGTGGTGGACACGAGTTTAGCACACTATGCCTGGCCCAAATTTATTTACATTTTTCTCCGCTTCCCGAAATTTTAGAATACTCAGCTTATTGGTGGATGGTAACCACATAATTGAGAATATGTACCGTTAATTTCGTCGTCCTTGCTTTACCCGTTTTCGTTTAAGGACCCGTTTTCGTTTGGCTGGACACGAATTTAGCACACTTTAGCACATTGATAAATATTTTTGTGATTTCTTAAAATACTTCGAGTTTTCTGATGCGCTTTGCATCAGATACAGTAAATAAAAATTTTTGCTTCCATTAGTGGTAAATTTAGTAAAGCACTAAATACTCTTATATCGTCCTTCAGAGCACCAGGACCTCTTTACTAAATTTACCACTAATGGAAGCAAAAATTTTTATTTACTGTATCTAAGAGGTCCTGGTGCTCTGAAGGCCGATATAAGAGTACCATACACAGGCAGGCTCTTAACAACACCCACAACATTGAATTTTGGGTTTGAAACTATCAAAAACTCTTTCTTCCTATTCAATCTTATTATTCTGAACGAAAATAAGCAGTAAAAAGTATTAAAAATTGTGAAAAATCAGGTAAAAGCCTCAAAATGTAAGGTTAGTTTTTGAGGTTATGTACGTTTTTTTAAGTTTAAAATATTAAAAAAAATATTTGTTTAACTTTTAATTTTGTATTTTAATGCCGATGAAATTTCCAACAAAATGAGGCATCAGACACTTAAATTGGACAATGACTTACTGAACAAGAAAGAATGCTAGCTTCGGTAAACCGAAGTTTGTATACCCTTGCAGTCTGCAATTGGATCATTGAAAATCAATTCATTTTGGTTACAGTTAAAAAACTATCTTAGTTTGTAAACATTTTACATATTTCATATAGAATTGTACATTTTACATAGAGAATTTTACATTTTTCAAGTAGAATTTTACATTTTACATATAGAATTTTACATTTGCATTTAATTCGACCGATCGTTTCTATGGCAGCTATATGATATAGTTATCTGATCTTAATGAAATTAAAACCGTAATTCTATAACCGTAAAAACTGCTATATGTGGAAATTGATATACGTTGAAAAAAAAAAGTTTAAATTTTTTTTACATTAATTTCGCTATCATTCTTATGGCAGCTATAAGATATAGTGGTCCGATTTCGGCCGTTCTGATATATATACTGCGTGCTAAAGAATGCTGAAAGTTTCAGCCCGATAGCTCAAAAACTGAGAGACAAGTTCGCGTAGATACCGACAGACAGACGGACCGACGCACACTTAACTGTTCTAGCTTAAGATTAAGCAAATTTTGAACTGTTAAAAATAATTAAAGTTTTGTTTTCTACTGATAGTAAAATAATCATTTATCAAAAAAAAAATAATAAAACTGAACAATTTGATAAACTAGATCAGCTGTTAGCCCTTAAAGGTAACATGGTAGCACAAAACTTGTCAAAGCGTATAGCTTGATTGATGCACTTATTTTTATATTTTTCGACATATTTTTGGATTTCACCTGTTTTGAAACAAGTTTCTCATTTTTCTA
Source organism: Drosophila triauraria (assembly GCA_014170255.2). Classification (NCBI taxonomy): domain Eukaryota; kingdom Metazoa; phylum Arthropoda; class Insecta; order Diptera; family Drosophilidae; genus Drosophila; species Drosophila triauraria. The sequence continues at coordinate 23,473 of JABJVT010000118.1, forward strand.
AAGTCCAAGGTATGTAGTAAAAAAAAATGAATGATTTGTGCCCTGTGAGTAGCTGTTGTATTCGTAGTTTTAGTTCAAATCCATAAATGTTTGTAGCCCGTTTTTTGAAAGAAAACCAGCTTCTTTAGACTAAAACTTTGTGAAGCCCGTCCCGGCCCGCAAAAAGTGAATATCTGTGGTATACTATTATTTGTCCAGTGAGTAAATTATTCAAGATCAGCTACTCTTACGTGCTCCTGCTAAAGTTTGGGATATTTTCAGCATTCATGTCGGTCTGCAAACAAGCACTTTTTGCAGTATGGCATGGGGAATCAGACGCCACGAAAAAGAATACTGCACTGGTTGAGCATATTTTTGAGAATTTTCTAGACAAATCTAAATGTTCTGAGACGGATTTGAATGTCATACATGGCAACGTTAAATTTTTTTGTAAAATTCTATGTGAAAGGTGGAGACAATGTAATAGGAAGACAGTAGATTGGATTCCACCCGAAAGAATAAGGATTTTATTTTGACTTTTATTTTATTTGACTGCCACCCAAATTACCAATGGTCAAAAGTTTCGCATCTAGTAGAAGCCAACACTTCTGCCGAGCTTATGAAAGCAGCTAGTGTATGCCTTTAAAAATCTGGAAAGCGCAGTGCATGCAATATAGTTTCAATGGTAGCCACAGATCCATCCTCGTCTAAAAAAATAAAAAAAGTCTGGATGATTCTAAAGAGATGCCTATAAAATAGAGCTGGAAAGTAATCGATTCTCAGTGCATCGATTTTTTTCGATCTTTTAGAAAAAAAAATCGATTAAATCGATTAAATCGAAAAAAAAATTATTTTTTTTAACTTATAAAGATCAATTTATGGAGATCTTTATAAATTAATTTAATTTAATTAATTTATAGAGATCATATACTTATACATGTAAAAAGCAACTAAAAACACATTTCGATTATATATATAAGGAAAAGTTAAAGGTTTTAAAAACAAGTAACGAAAGAGATCAATTCATGGAGATCATATACTTAGACATGTAAAATGCAAACTAAAAATACATTTAAGAAAAGAAATAACAAAAGAATTTGTTTTCATAAAATAAAAAGCGAACAAAAATTACGTTTCCAGAACATTAAAAAAATGCAATGATTACATATCCAAAAGCCATTGGTTCTTGCTTGTAAACAGAAGCTTGCTTACAGTTTTTGGTTTTAGAGCGGCGCGTCTGTTAGATTCTTATTCATAGTGATGGAATTTAGCTGATGAATGCTTCATGATACATCGATGCTACCAAAACAGAATCGATGTTTAACCGAAAAAAAAAGAATCGATAGTATCGATTCTAGAATCGATTTTTTTCCAGCTCTACTATAAAATATACTCCAGATGAGGCTTTAGCCTTGTTCATTGATGGCGACTAAACCAAATAGTCATAAAAGCTTTTGCAAGCCTTGGCACCCAAGGCGCGCAATGCTAATATTTTCCTAACATATGATGTTCTTTTGCAAAGAAGACGTGTTATCCAAACATAATTAAAACGGGCGAATGTTGTGCAGAAGTTCCATTGCAAGATATGTTAGACCATACTATAGCTCGGATTGTTGAGGCCCAACCCTATGCAATTAGCAAAATTTCATTGAATGATGACAAATATGAAAATTTGACGTTCTTGTCGAAATGGGGCTGCTATGGAAGTTCTGGGCACGCAACCTATCGCCAAAGCTTCATGGATCCACACCTTAAAATGGCAGATTAACATATGTTTATACCCGGTACCCATAGGGTACAAGGGTATTATAAGTTAGTGCCAATCGAGAATGTATGTAATAGGCAGAAAGAGGCATCTCCGACCCCATAAAGTATATATATTCTTGATCAGCATCTCCAGCCGAGTCGATTTGGCCATGTCCGTCTGTCCGTCTGTTTGTGTTGGTAAACAGATCTCAGAGATTATAAGAGATAGAGTCTCCAAATTCGGTGACAGCATTTTAATTCTTTGCACGCAGATCAAGTTTGTTTTAAAATTTGGTCACGCCCACTTCCGCTAAATATATAAATAAATTTAGAATTAGTTTTAAGTTTGTACTATGTGAGAACTGTGTTAAAACGTTGGCCTCAGCTGCTAGTGCTCTATATCCTAAGTTAGCTTCTAGTAGTATTTAGTAGGCTTTAGGAAAATAATGAAACAAAAATTGTGTTTGAACACACTGTTCTGTTCATAATATTAGTGTTATTCGTGTTTTACTTTGACAATTCATAAGTAATGTATCTAAAATAAATTGTATACATTTCTATTTTACAGATTTCGTATTGATAACACCGATCATATAATTGATGTTAATAAAGGAAATTTGGCATTTGAATTCGATCAGGTGCATATTATATGTCCCGTTTATGAGCCAGGAACATTTGAGAACGAAACAGAGAAATATATAATTTATAATGTATCGAAAGTGGAATATGAAACATGTCGAATAACAAATGCCGATCCGCGTGTAATAGCTATATGTGATAAACCTCAGAAGTTAATGTTTTTTACAATAACTTTCCGGCCATTTACACCGCAACCAGGTGGTTTGGAGTTCCTACCTGGAAATGATTATTACTTCATTTGTGAGTTGTCGTTTAATATGTTTTTTTTAAGATAATTTGATCATTTTTCGTTTATATATAGCGACTTCATCAAAGGATGATTTATACCGACGAATTGGCGGTAGATGCTCTACAAATAATATGAAAGTTGTCTTTAAAGTATGTTGTGCGGCGAATGAAGAAAAAAATAAAACCAGCTCAGTTGTCACATCCTCCGTGGATGTGGTGGGAGCCGGATCTGGAGCAGATAATAGTGGTAATAGTGTTAATATCGGACTCAATAATGAGGAGAGTCATGCCCACGGCAATAACATAGCTATTGGCAACTCCGGTGGCTTAATGCCCGGTGGAAGTCCCATCAATCCTACGGGCATTGGCATAGCAACCACTATAAATTCCCATATTGATCAATTTAATCGGATTCCAATTCAACAACCAAATATTATTGGCAACAATGTTGGCTCTGGGGGAATTATATTAACACCTGGCAATCCTAGCCACGGTCATGGCAGCATTAATATGCTACAACCAGGACGTGGTGGTATAAATATTGCTTATCCTGGACAACATCATCATATCCAAACTGGCATTCGGATTAACAATGTGCCAACTCAACATAACAACAACTATCCTTCGCACAACAAGGGTATTATCAACAGCAATGGAAACAGTAATGGTAAGTTGAATCTTTTATCTGCAGCTTAAAATTGAAGAATGAAAAAGTTTGGTTTTTCGCTTAAAAAAATCTTTTGAATTGACTAGACTTTGAACCGGTTACTACTCTTACTGTTTAAGTCACCAGATAGCTATCTGACCGGAAACGATAAATACTAAATACGCTTTCGGTTAAGCAAATCGGTTTTCTACCCTTTTGTAATTAACTAAACGCATAAAAAAAAAAAACAATGAAAAACGTTAATTAAGCAATATAAATAGTTAAAATAAATAAATCGGCTTGTGCGGAGGTTTTCTAAAAATTTAAGTAAAATAAGGTGCTTACCAACATTATTGGACACCCTGAAAATTTAAGTTTCGCCCCTTGTAGGAGAATGGGAAAGCATAATACTACAAAATCAAGTATGCAGAATAAAGCTTAATAAATTCTGCTTAAAAGCTGATGGTCGTATATCTGATTGCATCTCGCGTTTTCAAGTAGCGGTAAAACACGCGCGAAAGTTCGATTTTTGTCATGCCCACAAGATATCATAATTATAGGACACATATCAATTATTGCCGCTGGAGAAAAAAAATTGGGTTAAAATCATTTTTTTTAAGTTCTGTTAACAATAAAATTTATTTCGACTGTAGTGCATCCTATTATGCATAAGTTAATCAAGTAAAATAATAACAAGAACGGAAGCTAACATCGGCAAGCCAAAGTTTATATATCCTTGCAGATAAATTAAAGAAATTTTAAATGTATTGCAATAATTAAAATAATTAATCATATGTTAAGTTTTAATCCAATATCTTTAAAAATAACGAAAATCGGCAATCGTTCGCCCGTTCCCACATACGAGGTGTGTTCAAAAAGTAAGGTGACTTTTCAAATTTTGCGGGCAATTTACTTTCGACTATCGATTTTTTTGTTTTATTTATGTTAATACACTCTTCCGAACATTTGTACCGAATTTCAAGTGAATGGGATTTTTTTTTTGGCTATAAGGGCGTAAAAGTTTTGCGTGCTCGGCTGTTTCTTGCTATCGAAAAAAATGGATCAAGGGATTTGCATCAAATTTTGTGTAAAAAAATAAAATAATAAGTTTTGGACATGAGACGGGTGTCAGCAAAGTTTTTCCCGAAATTGCTCAATTTTGACCAAAAGAACCGTGCGTGTTGCTCAACATGTTCCTAGCAACATTTGTCTTTGTTGGGTGTTGCTCAACATGTTCATAGAAACATTTGTCGATTTTAAGAGATGCCCAACATGTTCCTAGAACATTTGTCTCGTTTGAGTGTTGCTCAACATGTTTCTAGCAATATTTGTCTTCATTTGTCAACATTTTCTTTTATCCATGTTCACGTGCTGTTTAATTTCACCGAGATACCGGGTATCTCACAGCCGGTCACACTCGACTGTACCTGCCTATATCTTAAGATTTTTCTCCACCAAATTTTTTAAGAATAACGGTACCCCAACTGCTGGCACGATTCCGGCCGAATAAGTAGCTGAGACGAAGAAATTCAAAAAGAAAACAAGATTTCCTATACAATCCTTACAATATTTGAAAAAAAATCTAAAATTAACAAAATGGCGGAGTTTTGAAAAAAATCTAAAATTAACAAAATTGTGGAGTTTTGAAAAAAAAAAGTTCGTTTTTGGGGTAAGATTTTTTTTTTTTTTTTTTTTCAAATTGACAATTTAAGTCAAATCAAAAAGATTGTAGGTAATTGTATGGAGAGTATATTCAAGAGTACCCAGGTAAAATTTGAAAGCGATCGGTCTATTTGTCGTTGAGTTTTGAAAAATGTCGTTTCGAGAAAAATACGTTCAAAGTTTCCTCATGCCTGTTGAAAGCAAAAAAAAAAAACGATTTTTTGAAATGTTACAGTGGTATATCCCCTTAAGCTCAAAGGTCCATTTCTCCTAAACTAATCCGTTTTTTTGTTTTTAATATGCAGTTTCAAAGAGCTTTACAATTCTTTTCGATCAAGATATAAATGATTCGAAATTATTCGGACTATCGTAGCAGATTTTCAATTGTACGGCTTAATATAGTAGTCTCGGTGTTCATCGTCAATACGTGGACTGCCGTCCATAGTGTTGTTTACGTGGAATCGCACTGTAAGACGCTGCTGAACAACTCTCGCCACAGTCCCTCGGATGTGTTACACCTGATTATAATAACGTTGAAAACATAAAAAATTTTCGAAAATGTACAAGAGGTTAAAGAAAGAGAAACAAACAGTACAACCTTTTTTTACCTTAAATGGGCTATTTTTTTTTAATGCGTAATAAAAAAATAACAGTAGTTGTTCCATACAATTTTTTTTTTTCATTACTCCAAATGCTAGGAGTACGTCAAATATGCTTGCCATATGAATTCTATTAGGAGCTTCAAAAGGCTGAAATTACTTCCTCTTGTGACTTAGGCCTAAACAAAATCTATAGGTATTATGTAATTAGTTAAACCAAAAACAAAAAAAAAAGTTAAAAAAAAAAAGAAATGCAACAACCAAAAAATCCACTGCCATTGGAATGATCGGTAAATTTTAGGAAATGAAAAAAAAATCAATTTTAAATGAATAGGTAAATGTTGTGAACATTTACATTTGTTTATTTATTTATTTTTAATTTTTAACCGAAATGGATAGGTTCTCAATGATCCAATGGCAATCTGCAAGGATATACAAACTTCGGATAATCGAAGTGAGCTTTAATTGTAAAGAAATATAAATTTAAAATAAATAATGATAATAAAAACTATATTATGTATATTTTATTTCGCAGATGATCACAATCATTACAACAAACAACATCCCAACGAAGTTGTTAAAAATGAAGAGCTGACGTACAACAGTGGTGGCTCTTGTTTTTGGATCAACTCGACGTTAGTTTTGAGCATTCTAGCGATTCTTGGCATTAACTATATAGTTGACAGGACAATTATACATAGCACGCCATCATCCTATAGTCAGGACATAAAATATGAACGGTGAATTCTGTATTATTTTTTTTTAGAACATTAACATCACTCAATCAATATCTTTTCTCCAACTCTCTATTAATCTTAATAGAAAGGTATTAATATTAACATTGAAAAGTGATAAGGACTGGTAATGGATTAAAAAATGATATTGATTTGACTTGAAAAAAATATTAAGGATAATATAGATCAGAAAATAGAAAAGGAGAAAGGTGAAAATAGAATTCTTAAGTAAACAAATTAAATATATATCACAATGCAGAGATAAAAGAGTTAGATGGTAGTGGTTACCTTTTAAGATAAAGATAAAGATAAATAAGGAGGGTACATAACAACAGATCCAGATGCAGTTTTAATGGGCCAGGTATGCATAGAACCATCAAGTGCCTAAGAGCCACTACATCATCTATTGTCGTCCTCCTTAATGATAATTGTGTACTTTTTTTTGGTTCTACGAAATCACTGCGCTTAAGGAAATATTTATCTAACAGTCCATCCGTAAATGACAGATGAAGAGCACGAACATCGAATCGAAAGTAACACCGTTGGGCTGGATTCACTTCGTTTAAGTGTTCAAAGCTCTTTCAGGTAATAACTTATGGAGGGAGGGATTTCGTTAAGTGTCCTCAGTTGATGCACTTTCAATAACAACTGAATAAGAGCAGCGTTTCGGTTTTAGAAAGCTGTAGTCAGAAACAGAAAATAAAAAAGCGTGAATGAATATATTTTCACTGCTATACATTTTTAACTGACTGACGTAATAGCTGAACAGTTAAAATATAGCTTAAAGAATGTTGAAAATTAATTATCATTCCTCAAAATTGACATTGCCTCTTATCCAAGAAAGCGGGAAGCTACAAGGAAATGTCCATAAAAATAATTAAAGGAGTCGTAATGCCATGGATTATCTTTATTGTTAGAGATTATCTTACTAAAAAATCCCATAAAAACCCTCAGAAAACACGAAACCAACTTAAACTTATTTAAATCCTCGTAGGAAGGGGTTTTTCGACTGAAATTATATAAACAAAATATTAAAATTAGAATAAGGAAACGCTTAATTATATATAGAAAAAAGCGCATTTAATTAATTAAGCAAATATAAATCTAAATGTACTGTAATTGTTTAGTATATATATATATATATATATATATATATATATATATATATATATATATATATATATAAATCGTGCGTAGGAATATTTTGAATATGGTAAAGGTGAAAATTCAAAGAACTCCAACTATAAGTTTTATGTTCTTTTTCTTGTTTTTGTTTTTTATTAAATTTATTTTGTAAATGCGAACCAACAGTATAGTGAAGTGATTATTAAAAATTAAATTAAAATAATATATGTGTATATAACATATAACATAATATATACAAGAAATGTTTAGGTGAAACGTTATAAACTTTGTAAATTTAAACGATAAACTAACTAAAATATTAAATTCAAACTCATAAAAATTAAACAATTAGATTGAGCGAAAAAAAACAGAGTTAAAAATGTATATTTACATAGTCTATATATTAGTGTGAAATTATTTGATGCAAAATTTAATTAAGAAGCATTTTTATGAAAGTGTGTACAAAAATTTAAATTGAGAACACGATAATATACAAATCATCCAAATATTTCAATCCGATTTCTGCTGATTTTCTAGCTACGCTAAAATTAAAAATGTTTATGTTAAAATTATGCTGTTTTTTGTCATATTTATTTTTCATTGATTTTAATCCCTTAAAACCATTAATCAAGATTCAATTATTAAATACCTTTTGTAAATTATAACTGCCACACAGCAAAAAAAAAAAAAACCTGAAACACTAAACCGAATTTATAAATCCGAAATCTAGGTACAGTCCTTTAAATGTATTGCATTTTGCTTCCCAGGGTTTCTACCCGGTTAAGTTAAATAGTAGACTATAAAGTTATGCACAGAAATTTAAGGGGAGAAACACAATTATATTTAATGCATACTTTAAACCATCTTCTCAATAGCGCTTTTGTGCAAACTCCTGATTGTCATCGTCGTCTTTTAAAGTTGTTTTAAGCTTTACAAGCTACTTTTTAACTTAATGGGGAAGATATATGAAAAGCAGACCGAAACTTAATTAAATCATACATACAAACCTACAACCAATACAATACAATACTTACATACAAAGCATACAATTATAGAATCATAACAATAGAACCGTAAACTCTTACCGCATAATGGAGACACAAAAGTCGCAAATAATATAGGATAAAAGCAAATAACTCATTAAATTACGCATTATATTACATACAAGTTTTTTTGAGCAGCTCTCAATAAAATTCGAAAGTTAACTTACATCGTGATTTAGATATTTTGTGTTGATACCCCCATCAACCCTCTCCTACATTACTGTTCTCTAACCGATTTCGTTGAAAAAAAAACACTCCCATTTCCATCATTGTGCAAATAAATATTCACTGATTCGAATTTTCTTAACATGTTTCAATATGCAACACTGGCTTAAGATTTAGTGTACACGATGCGAACATGCAGTTGCTCCATTCTGAATAAATAAAAAGCATATTATTTCAGACTTGTTATTATGTATTATTTATTTTAAATATTATTATTTATTTTCTCAAAGGAAGTAACTACATTAAAGTCTTATTTCATTTATTAATTTTTTTATATAAAATCACAGTGACGGATGCACACAAAAAAAAAACTCTAAGACATAATGAACAAATACTATCACATTTGCAAAACCACGAATAATATTGCAAACTCAAATAAATTGATCACATAATGCGACTCACACTTTGCATTTGTGCATTTTGTATGTTACCGGAGGCAAGGAAAGAAAATAAAATGTAGTTTTTAATATTAGCTCAGCATATTTATATATTAAACTTATAAATGTTTAAGGAGTAATAAATAAGCAAGATGCATATTGACATTATGTAAAAGCAGAAAACAGAAGTGTAATATTTGCAAATAAAAAATCAATTTGAATTAACATTTTCAGCGGGTGTCTTAATGGTTCAGTAAATATTTATTTGGTTTAGTAACGATTTAGTGCCATTTTTGACAAAATTGCATTATTGTGATTTTGATAGATGGTTCTCATTCCCTTTTGGGAGAAAGTGTGGAGGATTTGGATGCAGAAGGGCTAACAAAAGATATTAAAATACTCTCAATTCTCTCGACCAAAAGTGCAATCTTTGTTTACAAAGATTGGAGTCAGTAGTCAACTCTTCATGGGTGATTTTTACAAGCACTGGAGCTTAAGATGACGGTGCAAACCAGAAAAAGGTTCTACAGTCAAGCTTTGAACCAGTGTATAATAACACGAGAAGGGGGGGTTTATTGCAGTATATACCTAAATCCAAGGAATAATTCATGTAATCCAATCTGTAAGTTATTATCTTATGAATCATAAGACAAAATTCATATTTATTGGTTTTTATTTTAGATATCTGAGCCTATAACTTCTAGCCCGGAGGAAAAACCGGTACTTGACAGGCCGAAGTTCTTCCGCGGACTTCAAAAACTAAAAACTAAAAAACGCCATTGCGGAAAAAAAAAAACGCTTTTTCTAACGCTCCCCGAAAATAATTAAATTTCAAATATAGTTTCGCAAATCGTTGGGCAAAATATTTCTTCTAACAAAGTTTAAACACTTACGAATCAGATTAAGAAAAACATCCTTGAAAAACACAAAAAGACTACATAAAGTGAAAAATTAAAACTTTGAACGCACGCAAAGCTACACAAACAAACTAAAACCCGCTCAAAGAAACATACTCAAAACGCAACCCTTAAGCAGAAGGGAAGAAGGAAGAACCGTAAATTTTCGCACATTGGCACTCACACAGAAGACGAAAAATTGGGTTTTCCAGAGGGAAAGCGCTTGAAGGAAATTTTTGATGCTAAGTGATCAGTGGTGCTCGGTAGCCACTTTCTCTTTGGCTCACCACTCGCTGAAGGTCCCTCACATGCTGCTAATAATAGTGTTCGTCAATAATTTCTCTTATGTAATTTATTTTATCTTTTAGTAATTTTGTTTTTTTTTTATTAAGAGTTCATACGATAGGATTTTATATTATGTTTTCAGTGTGTGTTTTAAGCGTGCCAATAATTTTGTTGTATTTTCTTAATCTGCAAGCTTTCGAAGGTGTCGGTCGTGTTTTTTGCTCTCTCCTACGATTATTTTGATTCGCCTGTAAAGAGTCATTTAAAATTGTTGTCTTTGATTTTACTGTAATCAGCCGGGAACGTTTCTATAATTACGTTACCATCGGACCGCAAAAAGTTTCTACCTTGCCAGTTTATAACAATTTATAAATTTGCATATACTGTCCTCATACAAAAGACTGCCAAGTGTTTTGTTTTTGGACATCCTCGATGTTGTTGTTTACACTTCGACCCCGTTACACCGCGCTTGCTGCTCTTTCTCCTGTTACACCTCTCTCTGGATCGCCGTACTGACGCTGCTGCGCTCTCCTGGACTGCTCTCTCGAATACTCAGCTGTTGCTGTAAAGCTCTCTCTGAAGCTGTACTTTCGCTCGCCGTTCTTCAACTGCGCGGGATTTGATTGCTCCCAATCTGCCAGCTCTCCCAAAGTTGTCTGCTCAGAACCTACTCTCGCTGGATCGTCGCACTGACGCTGCCTATGCACGGTTTTGCACCGCTCTCTTGGACTCTCCCGAACTACTCTGCTGTTGCTGTTGTTGCTGCTCCTGCTATTGCCGATCTTCAACCTGCGCTGGATTTGGCAGGTCTTTTTGAACTGCTCTCCCAATCTGTCAGCTTTGAACATACTCTTAACTGGACCGCTTGTGGCTACTGCACTTGCTCTGCTTATTACATAAAACTTTTCACCACTCTCTTTTGTGCGCTCTCTTAACATAGAGGTTTGCATATAAACTCTGGACAAAATGAGTATAATCTGCACCGCAAGGAAATGTGAATTTAGCGGAGTTATCACTGCTAAATCGTATCCCACTTGCTGGCTGTGCGATAACCGTTCCCACCTAAAATGTGCTGGCATTGGTCATTATGGCCGAATCAGCGATCTTCTTGGAAAAAATATTGGATTGACCTGGTCTTGTCTAGCCTGTTGTGAAATAGAGGGCGAAATGCGCACGTTTATGAAGCAAACTCGTAATGGTTTTCTGGAGGTTCGAAAGCAATTTAGCTCCCTCAACAACCAATTTCTTAATCTGGAGTCCCTGTTTCTTGGCCTTAAACTTCTCAGCGAATCACCGAGACGTAAAATTGCAAATACCAACCACCTGCAAGTAAATCTGTGCACTACTCCTGCCTCCCACCTGCTAGTAAGGGCTATCTCCCAGCCGTCTCATTCTCTGAGTCGATTGACCCAGGGCCCAATTCGACCTGAGATCTTCCTGATCCTGGCCTACCCGATGGAGTATCTGTTGCTCGTCACTCCTCGGCGACGGATAATGCTCTGGCTGCTCGTCCGTCCGGAATGATCACTGATCTCCTGCCGACTGCTAATTTTGTTCCTGTCGCCCCGGCTAGTAATCCGACTCCAGGAATGATTACTGATCAACTGCTGACTGCTGATCCTGTTGCTGCTTCTGCTTCTCATCCGATTATTGCTGCCGCTGCTGGTCATGATCTGATTCCTGTTGCTGCTGCTGTTAGTCATCCGATTCCTGTTCCTTCTATGATGTCTAACGTCTGCACCACTACACCTTATGGTGTTGAGTGCGGATCAACTACGATGTCCAACAATGCTGCCAGTACCTCCGGTCCCAAGCCACTGACGGGCGTAGCCCCCCCATCCCGTTCCTCAGGACTATTGCTCAGAGCCTTGGTTCCTCGCAAAACCATTTTCGTTTCTCGGCTCAAGCCGGAAGCCACGAAGGATGATATTAAAAATCACGTTTGCTCCAAACTTGGAGTTTCTCCGAATGACATCATAGTCACTGAATTTAATTTTAAACATAGGCGTAGTATATCGTCATTTGAAATTTTTATTTATTTATTTATTTAGACCTGATTCCGCAACAATTGCAAACTGTTACAAATCATTTTTATCTAGCTATAGCTACTAGGCCTTAAGCTAGCATTTGAAATTATTCTTCCGGATTCCTTCCTAAAGCTCTTGACCCAAATATTTGGCCTGAACACATGATACTTCATGAATTCCTTTACAAGAACTCTAACCAGAATCCCAGCATTAATACTCCGAAAAACTAAATCATATTTTTTGCGTCCATTATCAAAATGTACGTAGTATTCTAGGTAAACTAGCTCAAATTTATTCTAATAGTGCCTCGTTTAATTTTGATGCTATCGCCTTTTCAGAAACGTGGCTAAATTCTTCAGTTTTGGATCAGGAAATTTTAGTTAATATTTTTTCAATTTACCGATCCGACCGCTCAGCTTTTGGTGGCGGTGTTCTTATTGCTGTTAAAAATGAATTTTCCTCTGAACTATTTCCATTTATTAATACTGAGGGCATTGAATTTATTGCCGTCAAAGTCAGCGTCGGCAATGCAAACCTGTTCCTAACATGTTCTTATATACCTCCTTGATCTGATAATAGTGTCTATGTGAATCATCTATCAGCTATCCAAACTGTTTTGTCTGGCCTAAGCCCAGAAGACCAACTATTTGTCATGGGCGACTTTAACCTTCCTTATCTCTCATGGCTTCCCTGTGACGACTCAAATCTTCTTTTATCGGGACACTCAACATGAATTTACTGACGGTTTAACTGACTCTTCACTTGAGCAAATTAATCCCGTCATAAGAATCGAGATAGGCTTGTAGACCTCATATTCGTAATCGATTCTTCCTCGGTATCGGTAGCCAGATATTGTCCTATGTCCTATCCAGAAGATCCATATCATTCCACTTTATCAATATCTGTTGAATGTTGTATCTTTGTTAATACTGTCACTTCGTCACTTTTTACTCGTTACAAATGTTTCCGTAAAGCTAACTTTGATGGTTTATATGTATCTTTATCACAAATAAATTGGTCGTTCTTAACGAATTTTAATAATATTGACTTTGCTGTAAATGCATTTAACACAGCTATTGGCTCCGTACTTGACACTTTTGTTCCGAATTGACTGTTTCTGCTTCCTATAAGCCTCCATGGTTCAACAAAAACTTGTCCTACCTAAAAAATAAAAAGGCAAGCCTCTTTAAGAAACACAAGAAAAATGGTTCCCCGCATGTCTATGCGCAATATTTATCAGTAAGATCACAATTTCTTGCGCTGAATTCCCAACTTTTTTCACAATATCTTACACAATGTAAATCCGATTTCCGATTTGATCCAAAACAGTTCTACAATTTCGAAAATTCAAAACGCAAGTCTAATGCCTACCCTCCATCGCTTAGTTTCCTCGACCAATCTGAATCTTCCTCGCTGGGCATATCCAACCTATTTGCAACATTTTTCCAATCTACGTATACTTCTGTCTGCTACGATCCTTCTACTTCCTATCCTTACAGTTTAGCTTATGCTAACAATATCTGTGTACCTTTCTTGGCAGAGAGTGATGTTCTGCATGGTTTAAAAACTTTTGACATGTCCTACTCTGCTGGCCCTGAAAATATTCCGAGCTGTGACCTTAAGCACTGTGCCCAAGTTCTATGTCTCCCTTTGACCTATCTTTTTAATCTATCGCTAAAACATTGTTCTCTCCCAAGTATTTGGAATGAGTCTTTTATCATTCCCCTCCATAAAAAAGGCTCTAGATCAAATGTAGCCAATTATCGTGCCATCGCCAAGCTCTCGGCTATTCCTAAGCTACTGGAGCATTTGATAACCCGTCAACTGCAACACCTATGTAGAAGCCTGGTGTCATCACCTCAACATTGTGTTTTTTTTTAACAGCGATCCACAACTACTAATCTATTGGAATCCACTAATCTGATCAACCGAAGTTTTCAAAGTCGTATGCAAGTTGATGTTATCTTTACATACTTCAGTAAAGTGTTTGATTCTGTAAATCACTCACTCCTTCTTCAAAAACTATCTCTTTTAGGATTTTCCCCTTCTATTCTGAAATGGATCGCTTCTTATTTGTCAAACCGTTCTCAACGTGTTTTGTTCAAAAATGTACTGTCTAATGTTATCAATGTCACTTCCTGTGTCCCACAAGGCAGTCACCTTGGTCCACTTCTCCATATCTTGTTTATTAACGACCTTCCAAAAGTGATATCCTTCTCATCTGTTCTAATGTATGCCGATGATGTCAAGATCTGCCTACCATACTCAAATCGACTCTCACATAATGACCTTCAACAGAACTTATATTCTATTCTCAGTTGGTGTTCGATAAATCTTCTATTTCTTAACTACTCTAAATGTAAGCTCATGACCTTTTATCGCTATTCTCCTCATCTTGTCTCCTACTCCTTGGGGAATCATTCACTTGATCGGATATTATCATCGAATGACCTAGGAGTTCTTTTCGATCACAAATTAAGTTTTAAGAGCCACATTACTGCCATTGTAAATAAAGCTAAAGGTTTCTTAGCATTTATCAAGCGATGGTCCAAAGAATTTAATGACTCTTATACTACAAAGACTCTTTATGTATCCTTAGTTCGATCAATTTTAGAGTATTGTTCCTGTGTGTGGAGCCCGCAGTACAAGGAACAGCAAGATCTAATTGAATCTGTTCAGAAGCAATTTCTTATATTTGCCCTTCGAAATTTAAACTGGGATTCTGATAGATTCTTACCGAGTTACCGGCATAGGCTTAAATTAATCGACCTTCCGTCCCTACATCATCGCCGAGTTTGCAGTGGAGTGATCTTCGTCTACAAGCTCCTTTGGTCTTATCGACTCGCAATTTTTATTAAGTAGTGTTGATATTGCTGTCCCTTCAAGATTTACTCGTTCTTTCCGTCCTTTACGTTTGTCTGTATGTAAATCTAGTTAGGCTCAGCACGACCCATTTAGAGTTTTATGTAAAAATTTCAATGCTGTGAACCATATAATATCTAATGAATCACCCGAGGTCATTACAAATAATATTTACATGTTTCTTGAGTCGTCCGAATTGTAATTTTTGTTAAGTTTATTAGTTTTAAGCCCTATTGTTTAGAATTTAAGTACAGCTATGCTAACAGATATTTGTTATTCAAATAAATAAATAAATAAATGGTAATTGCTACAAACATTAATATAAGAAATGTCCAATTTGAAAAGCTATGCGATGGTTCGTATTTTTGCTCCACCGGCCCCAATAGCTCCAATTTTCAAAATGTTCGATTTCGCACTTTCACTCCCATTTCTCCTAAACTAATCCGTTTTTGAAAAATCTTAGTATGCAGTTTCAAAGAGGTTTACAATATCTTTCGATCAAGATAAAAAATGGTTCTGATCAAACTATAGTGGCAGATTTTCAATTCTACGTCTATATATATGTAGTAGTCTCCTTGCGCACCACAGTCTCGGTGATTATCGTCACTAAGTGGACTGCCGTCCACAGTGATTTATCTACATCTTTTGTACTCTATTATACCTTTCAGTTGATGTATAATGCGTACGTATCCGAAGACCTCAACTTGAGGTTATTACGTTGGCTACATACATATATGTTTTATACATATATCAACAGAAACGTATTAAAGAGTAGATGATACCCTGCAGTACAAGTCATCAAAGATTCATCATCAAGTCATCAAAAAAAACTTCGGTGTTGATGATGAATCATAGATGAAATCCCATACAAATTACTGGTGAAATTAACATTGGCATGTCCTAGGGCGTCATCAGAGACAAATTCATCAATAATTCATCAACTTTTCATCAACATTATATTGATGAATCATCAACAATTTCATCAATAGTTTATCAACTTTTCATCGATATTTCATCAACATTTCATTATTAGTTCATAAACTTTTCATTGAACTGTCATCAAAATAATTTTTGAAGAGAGAAATTGAGAGAGCGATAGAGTCGGTTTGGACACGATTGTCGAAGAGAGAGTCGGTACGTTGATGATAACGCCCTATTGATGACAAATGGTACTGCACGGTAGTATACATCAACACGTCAACACATTCTGTAGGATCTTCCGTTCAAGAGAAAATCCAATTTCATTTTTATACCCGGTACCCATAGGGTACAAGGGTATTATAAGTTAGTGCCAATCGGGAATGTATGTAACAGGCAGAAGGAGGCATCTCCGACCCCATAAAGTATATATATTCTTGATCAGCGTCACTAGCCGAGTCGATCTAGCCATGTCCGTCTGTCCGTCCGTGTGAAACAACAGATCTCAGAGACTATAAGAGCTAGAGTTACCAAATTTGGTGACAACATTGGAATCTGTTGCACGCTGATCAAGTTTGTTTTAAAATTTGGCCACGCCCACTTCCGCCCCGAAAATCGTAAAAAACTTTATATAAGCTATAGTCGTAATTTTTGGCTTAAAGTAAATAGATAAAATAAATATATAGGCAATTGCGGACGTTTTCTGAAAATTTGAATCAAATCGGATGATAAACATGGAAGTTATTAAACAATAAAGTTTCTTCTCCTCTTGAGCCAAAACGGCAGTAGCGAAAAAAAGTGTTGCGTGCTTTCGGGCGCAGTATTAATTCGTAATGCAGCTGCGTACAGCTGCAGAATTTGTCTCTTTTGAACTTTGCACAACATGTTTTTGGCAACATTTGTCTTTATTTGTCAACATTTTGTTTTTTCCATGCCTGTGTGCTATTTAATTTCACGTACTTTGGGTACCGGGTATCTCACAGTCGGTCACACTCGGCTGTAGCTTTCTCACTTGTTTATTTTTATACCCTTGCAGAGGGTATTATAATTTCGCCATGATATTTGCAACGCAGTGAAGGAGGCGTCTCAGACCCCATAAAGTATATATATTCTTGTTCAGCATCACCAGCCAAGTCTAGCCATGTCCGTCTGTCCGTCTGTCTGTCGGTTTCTACGCGAACTAGTCTTTCAGTTTTTGAGCTATCGGGCTGAAACTTTCAGCATAGTCTTATTTAACACGCAGTATATATGTCGGAATGGCCGGACCACTATATCCTATTGCTGCCATAGGAACGATGGCGAAATTAATGTAAAAAATTTTTAACTTCTCTGTTTTTCAACGAATTTCTATTAATATCGAGAATTAGTCGTTTTTTATAGTTCTAGAATTACGGTTTTAATTTTATTAAGATCGGACAACTATATCATATAGCTGCCATAGAAGGGATCGTTCGATTTATATGAAAATGTAAAATTCTACATGTAAGATGTAAAATTTACAAAATTTACATAATTTGACATTTTTTTTTTTTTACATTACCAAAATGGATCGATTTCCAATGATCTAATTGCTGATTGCAAGGGTATACAAACTTCGGTTTACCGAAGTTAGCTTTCTTTCTCGTTATAATAAAAGTCGAGAAATAACTCTTATAGTTTGATTTTTATAATAAAAAATAAAAATAAAAGTTTTATTTTGGTTTTAGTTTTGAAAATTGAATATAATTACTACTTTTAATTTTGATTTTTAAAATCATTTTTAAACGTTATAATTGATTTGTATATTAAAAATTAAAACAATATCATTTATTTTTTTATTTATATAATTAAACTTAAACCTATTAATTTTGGAAACATTTGACATGTAGGTTTTTACATATTTATATAAATTAAGCCATCGCGTCTATGGCAGCTATATGATACAGTTGTCCAATTTTAATGAAATTAAAACCGTAGCTCTAAAGTCGTCAAAAATATTTATAGAAATTTATTTTATACTTTTTTTAAAAAATTTTTTTTGTCTTTGTTAAGCATACCAAATTGAAATTGTTTTATTGTTGAGTGAAAAAAATAAATCTCTCAAATAATCATTATTTTTTAATTTTAATCTTATGCTGAACTATAACGATTACTTGTATAAAAACACTCAAAAATAATTATTATTTTTAAAGAAAATAAAAAAATTTAAATTTAAAAAAATCATGACGAATATGCAACAAAGCAATGAATAAGAAATGGTGTTATTGATGTCTCCGTAGCTTAATTCTAAGTCGTCTTCTTCTGTTTTTGTAAAAAATAGAAATAAATATTATTATTGGTCCACGGCCACAGACCTACCTTGCAGTGTTGTACAGTTTGAATATGTCAGGCAAACAACTATCGGTTACCAGACATGCCCAGCTCCGCGCAGCCTCCTTACTTAATGGAAGACAAAAACATCCACCATCACATCAGTCTTGTAATTTTACCACAGTAGACAGCATAGTACGAGCTTAAGTTACTCACTACATTTAATAACATTTGTTTAAGGGAATGTTTCGAGTGGAAAATCATATTCTGTGAGGCATTTATCGACGTTTTTAAATGCATTGATACTGTATGTATGAATATATTCATATCTTGCACATACGTATCAAATACGTACCGTGCACAAGTTGCTTTGCTATTCATTAGCAGGGGGGACCCAACATTCGGTGCAAGGTCACTCTAATATATAATAATCAAAAGGAGCTTCAGCTGGGTCAAGGTCTACTACTGAGTGACGTCCCATACTAAAATGCAAACATCTGTTATCAAATCGAAATTCTAAAAAAAAATAAAATCTAAATTGACAGTTAATTTTATTACATTTGTACACACATACATACATACAGTCAAGTTGGCTGAATAATCTGTAAATATACAGCATATTCTTAATAGAAAGCTATTTTTTACAAAAGAAGGGCGGTGCACAATGTTCTCTATTTTGTGAATTGCAAAACTTTTAAGACTTAATTTGTGCTCAGTCTAATCTTAAATATGATCGTTTAATTCAAATATTTAAATATTTTCCAGTGCTTTTGCAATTGTTTAATTAACAAAAGCGATTGTCATGTCATGGGAGAGCATTGCTTCAAAGGATCTACTTTGGTAATGAAACACATCCATAGCCTTAAATACATATCCTTTTCAGAGTCTCCTTTCCCCAGCATCCCACCTAGCCAGAATCATTCTGCCACACATTTACTTACATCGCCAGATGGATCGCGTTATCTATTGGATAACTCGAATGGTAATAAGTATTTCTGCATTAGGTATTCGTATTTTAAATGTTTTTAATTTTTCTCAAATAGAATTAAGTCAATTGGATGAGAGCTTTTCACGTGTGGCTGGTTATGGGTCGAGCCCTGATGGCGGATCCCGTTCCTTTTGGACATCTGGTCAGGGAGTTTTGCACACTAGCTCGGTAATCGGTTGTTTTTTGTCATGCCAACAGAGTCTGAAGCAATACATAGCTAAGCGAAAGGTATATATATATCATAAATATATCAGGGATGCCACAGAAATAGATGCAAATTTAAAATTCAATTAAGGTGTCGCTAGAGTATGATATAAATTGAATCTTTGTAATGTATACAAAATTTTGTATAATGTTATATTCGAGACACCATTTCCAATTGATATCTCAAATCCACAGTATCGTATTCTGTAGCACCCCTGATATATACACAGATGGAAATGGATGTAGAGTGTGATCTGTGATTCCCAGATTGAGCGTGGTCGCCGGCTTTATGAGCAAAACAACCAAACTGAGGCAGTCCGGACGTGGCGCAGTGCCTTAAAGGGAACGTGTCAGCGAGAAGATTGCTTTCAGCTTTTAGGATACTTGTATCAGGCCCATATGGACTGGGGTAAATTTCGAGAAGCTATTGAATTTAGTCATCAACAGCTTGGGTGAGTATTACAACATTAATGTCGAGATCTAGGAGATGAGCGAATGAGCGCCAAAGAAGTTAGGCTGAATTTTGAAACCAAATCACAAATATTAAAGCTTGTAATAATTAAAGCCGATATACGTTTTTAAACCCAGCACCCATAGGGCATGGGGCTTAGTGCCAGCTAACCAGACGAGTCGATTTTTCTACGTTCCTCACAGACTATACGAGTAGGAGCTATCAAAATTAGTGGCAACATTCTTCATGCAGATCAAGATAATGTCAAAATTTTACCACGCTCAGTAACCCGCCACATATCATGAAAAATTGATGTGCGGACGTGCCTAAGCGGCAGTTATTACTCATTAAAGTTCTTCTATTTGAATCCCGCTCACACTCGCACTTAGACTTGCCGCAGATGGTTAGATCCAACGAATCGTGGTTTCGAACTGGGATGGGTTTGTATACCCTTGCAGGGGGCTTTAAAACTTTGACCATATGTTTGCAACGCAGTGAAGGAGACATCTTCAATCCTATAAAATATATATATTATTGATCAGCATCACCAGCCGAGTCGATTTAGCCATGCCCGTCTGTCAGCCCGTCTATCTGTCGGTTTCTAGTCTCAGTTTTGAGCTTATAGCTGCCGTAGGAATAATCATAAAATAAATGGAAAAACATTATATATTATCTGTATTTCAACGAATTTCTATAAATTTCGAGAAATAGCTGTATTTACGGTTTATTTTGGGTGTTGCTCAACATGTATCTAGCAACATTTGTCTTCCTTTGTCAACATTTTCTTTTTTTCATGTCCATATGCTTTTTAATTTCACCCACAAAGCTTTGGGTACCGGATATCTCACAGTTGGTCACACTCGACTGTAGCATTCCTGTTTATTATTTCGGCGTTCGGAGTGATTGTTTTGAAGAGTCTAGGGAAGTTACGCGTTTTAGGCCATTTAGGCTGGGGATGCTTAATGCTTGATATGCATGCTAGAGTTAGATGCACAAGGCTTTGGGTACCGGGTATCTCAAAGACGAGCAGTAGCTTTCTTACATATTGTTATTTACATTTATAAGTAAATGTATAAATTTATGTTGCGACTTTTGATTAGCATTTCCGAGGAGCTAGATTCACCAAATATGAGAGCTGAAACGTATTTAAACCTGAGTAGAGCACACGCTAGCTTGGGAGGACTAGAACGATCTCTGAGCTATGCACGTCACTCGCTTTACAATGAATGTGGGACGAAGTGCCGAAGTGGATTAGTGCATTTGACGGTGGCTCGCGTTTACCTAGAAATGGGAGGATTCTCCAGAGCGTTGGAAGGACTGCAGGGCGCCTATAAAATAGCTATGGCGATTGGTGATCCCTCACTGGAGCTGCAGGTCTATGTGGCTCTATCGGAGTTGTTTGGGCGTCTGCAGGATAATGATAAGAGCGCTACGTATGCTTCCAAAGCTTACGATCTGTCTCGATCTTTACAACTTGGGGATCTTAACTCATGCCATCATAGAGCGGCGTTGCTGCGCATGGCTGTATCTCTGCGAAAGCAGGGTGAGCTTGGAGATGCTCAGGACTACTGTAAGGTATTATCTATTGAGGTACTATCAAATGTGAAATGTATACAAATGATTTAATTTATTAGGAAGCAACTAAGCTATCACTTATATCTGGTGATCAGGCGACTTTTACACGAAGTATTCGAATCATGGGTGACATTTATCGTAAGAAAATGGATATGGATGTAAGTTTCTAATTAATAAAATGTGATTATTGACTGAGTCTGTGTTAAACACACGTATTTTCAGCGTGCATTCCGACAATATGAACAGGCGATGGGTACTTCGGCAAGCTTGGGAGATCGTATGGCTCAAATGGAGGCTATGGACGGAGCTGCTCGTTGTTTGGAGACGTTGCGTCTGCAAAATAAAATCTGCAACTGTAGGCCCCTGGAGTTTAATACGCGTCTCTTAGAGGTTGCTAGCTCTATTGGTGCCAAGGTGGGGTCTTCTGACACTAACTAAAAGCTTCAAAATGTTTAGTTTACTTTTCTTTTCATGTATGCATGTGTCTTATAGTTTCTAGTTCGCAAGATCCGTTGTCGGTTAGCACTAATATATCGCGCTTTGGGCGACGAGGATCAGTACAACTCGCATTTTCGTCTGGCAAATCAAACGGATGCGGCGTTGGGTCTGAATTGTGGAGCATGTGGAGAGCTCTTTGGGCTGCAACCGGAAAACTTGGAAGCTCTGCCATGTGCACACATTCTCCATGCCAGGTAAGAGTTTTCTTATTAGGGCTATACTTGGATCAAACAAAAACCACCTCTTAACGATAAAAGTACGATCGCACATTCAACTCAAAACATATATGATACCAAATTTTGTAAGAATTTATAGTTACTAAAAAAAAATAATAACAAATTGTTTAATTAGTTTCAAAATTGGCACTTAGCTGAAAAAAATGTATACATTAGAATTAAGCAGAAAATGTAAAGCAACAAGCTGTTAATTTCAATTTAAGTGGTTTCAGGACTTTAAAACAAGAAGCACAAAAGCATTTAAAATTTTTACAATTTTGCGACACCAACCCCAAATGGTCCAATTTAAAATATATTCATTTTCGCACTTTCAACCCCTTTTCTCCTGAACTAATCCGTTTTTGAAAAATCGTAGTATGTAGTTTCGAAGAGCTTTACAACATTTCGACCTATATATAAATGGTTCAGGTTGGACTATCGTAGCATATTTTCAATTCTTCGGCTCTATATAGTAGTAGACCTTGGAAAAGTGGGAAAAGTGGGAAAAGTATAATAATACTAAAGTAATGAAAGCTTTTAACATACAGAATTAGATGTTAATTTTTTTTTTAGATTTCTTGCGCTGAACCACAATTCTAATGGTGTGATAATATATCATGTGGTGAAAGAAATATTTAGTATTCAATACATTTTATTTTATGTTTTCAGGTGTGCCTATGAAATACTACGACGTCGGGACAAAAATACGCAACGATCTTGTCCAGCCTGTAATAAACTGATGAATTCTCGGATGCATCTTAGCGGAAGCGGAAGTGGCGTCATCCCAGCTGAAACGGACAGCACAGATGGAGGAGGCAGTAGCGCCGTCAATGCTAATGTTCTTTCTGTTGATGGTTTATTTGGTATAAACTCGGACATTCTCCTACCATCAACAGTATTTTGTAACATTAATCGATCAATGCCATTAGACGCGGAAAATGTCACTTTAATAATGTCACCAAAGACTATGTATCATAGTAACCTATCATTGGCATCGCTAAGCATGCGAGCGTCCAGTCTAACGATCGATAGCGATAGACAGAATGCGACATCATCTGTATGAAATGCAAAGCGCCAACGAAAATAGGTTTTGAAGAGACCCCAAAAGCCATAGAAAACTCGACCACACAAAAAAATTTATTGATTCAGGTATAAGAAGAACCTAATCATTTGGTGCTTTTTCCGCATAAATTATTTTTTTTTCTTCTTATACACTTAAATGTTCTGGAAAATAACACAATAGAGTCAAACGCACCTCGAAAAGGGAATTCGCGACTCCGAAAACCTAAAAGTACGTACGTTTTATCAATTTAAACGGCCTTTATTCCGAACGGAGCTCGATTCAGATTAAGCGGGTCAAAATACCTTAGGATATGTGTCTCATACCTGGCCGAAAATATCTTTTGTGTGGCTGCGTTGTTAAATAAATACAATATATCAGGAGATCGTGATCTCAATCGCTCGTTATTGCTAGTTAGCCTCTTATGTTCATCATATTTATGTACCATATTTAAAAGAAGTTATTGCATTTTAAATGCGCACAAAAAGTTAACACATGCAAAAATTTAAGTTACTAACAATCTAAGCTTATATCTTGGAGATAGTAAGATAAAGCAAGCATTTTAATATTACGGCTTAAGCTTGAAATCCTAAAATATTATAATTAGAGTACCTTTTCAAGTCAGCTAATACTTCATAAGAGTGTCTGGTACATTGTTAAAGTTTTAAATTCAAAAAAAAAAAAAAAAATGGCGAAAACATTGTAACTTTTAAACAATAAATATAAATCGTTACTGTGTGTTGAATAATACTTACATATTGTTTTCAGAGCTCTGGATAGACAGTCAACTAATAAAGATATTTATTTCAAAAAGTTCCAATTTGTATTATAAAGATACAGTCGAGTGTGACCGACTGTGAGATACTCGGTACCCAAAGCATTGTGGGTAAAATTAAATAGTATATGGACATGGAAAAAATAAAATGTTGAGAAATTAAGACAAATGTTGCTATGATATATATAGATATATACAGATATACAGATGTAGCTCTTATAGTCTCTGAGATCTGTTGTTTCACACAGACAAACAGACAGACACGGCTAAATCGACTCGGCTGGTGACGCTAATCAAGAATAGATATTCTTTATAGAGTCGGAGAGATCTGCTCTGCCTGTTACATACATTCTCGGTTGGCACTAATTTATAATACCCTTGTACCCCATGGGTACCGGGTACAAAAATAACTAAACTGTGAATCAGAGCTCCCAAAATATGCATACATACATGCGCCAAAGACACTCTCACCGATTTCAAGGGTCTCGAGTGAGCGCGTACATAAAGAGAGCGACAAGAAGCACTCACTGATTGAGCAAAGAGCTCGCTGAGTAAAAACAGGTTTAAAGTTTTTTTTTAAAAACCGTTTTTAATTGTGTCTGCGAGCAACAGTTCTTTTTGGGACGTTCTGCAAAAAGGGCCCACTTCTTGCGAGCTCTGCTGTGGATATAGGCGTACTCACAATTTTTAGATAACGCTATTTACGCTATTTATTATATATTTATTTACTTCTTTATTCAGATTTTCGTGACGTATATATTATTATTCGTATTCAAGGTATATAGTCAACAACAGTACAGAAATCAGATTCTTTGACTATTAGTTGCAGGATACACAGATCGTTTTTGTCTGCAGGTTTGTTCATACAGCCAGTTTCACTCTTACCAAGGAGATCATCAGTGAACTTTGATGCCGATCGAACTTCAACATTAAATGCTTTATTATACACTAATGCCTTGCTGAACCCGGACTTGGGAATCTGTAAGACCCTATGCATTAACTTCGGCCGCGCTTAATGTTGAAGGCCAGAGGGGGGAGTTCTATTTCCCCTCTCTGTGTGCTTTTTCTGGACTTGACATATGCAATATGCAATCAATAAGACATATGCTAAAAACCAACAAACCGTTGCTGAGTAATTTCCGATGGGAGTTCTAACGGAACAAAGTTCAGAAAAAGCACACAGAGGTAGGGAAATAAAACTCCCTGGCCACCAACATTAGGCGCGGCCAAAGTTAATGCAAAGGGTTTTACTAATTCCCAAGTCCCTGTTCAGCAAGACACTAGTATATAATGACGCATTTCATGTTGAAGTTCGATCGGCATCAAAGTTCACTGATGATCTCCTTGGTAAGAAGGAAACAGGCTGTATGAACAAACCTGTTGCATTTGTCTTTTGACAAAAACGATCTGTGTATCTGGCAATTAATAGTCAACAAATCGGATTTCTGTATATGAAGATCAGGTTGACTATAGACCTCGTGTTGGTGCAAATTACGAATATATTTATTTACTGTATTCTAGTCTGCAAAATTATAAGAGCTTTTTATGATTTAAAAATTGTATCTTAGTAAAAGTTGTTGGTACTACCAAATTGTGTAGCAATTGGTCTTATAGACCCTGTGATCAGGTGTTCATACAGACTGACATGTCTAAATGGCATAATTACGCTGACCAAATCTATTTATATACATATAGTAATCCTAGTCCCACAATTACGGCTGCAGTTATTCTCGACATCGCTGAACCAAAATATCTCTGGCCATATTTCTTCAAATTTGTCCCATGCAGAATCTCTTGGCATTTAGTGTACTATAACCTATATTCAAACGACGTCTTCCAAAACTAACCTTATAATTTATGTACTGTAATTGTGATTGGGAACAAATTGCAAACGAATAATACTTACGATACCTGATAATATTAGTGTAGCCTTCTTTCCCAGTGGTCAGTAGTACGTACAGCTTATAACAAAATACTTATACTAAAACTAAATTTTATGTATTTGCTTGACAGTCGTAGAAATGCCCACTTCACACTTAAAATGATTATTTTTGACATCACATTTAAAGCCTCTAATTAAACTAGCTTACACTCAAAATGCTCCAAGCCTGTTGATGCGAAATTCTGGTAGAGTTGAATCCCCAGATCACGAATATGGCGTTAATTTTTATACCCGGTACCCATATGGTACAAGGGTATTATAAGCTAGTGCCGACCGACCATGTATGTAACAGGCAGAAGGAGTTATCTGCGACCCGATAAAGTATATAAATTCTTGATCAGCATCACCAGCCGAGTCGATTTAGTCCGTCTGTCCGTCCGTGTGAGTTACCAAATTTAGTGAGAGCATTGGAATCTGTTGCACGCAGATCAGATTTGTTTTTAAATTTGGCCACGCCCACTTCCGCCCCCGAAAACCGTAAAAACTTTATATAACCTATAGTCGTAATTTTTGGCTTAAAGTAAATAGATAAAATAAATAAGTAGGCATTTGCGGACGTTTTCTGAAAATTTGAGTAAAATCGGATGATAAACATGGAAGTTATTAAACAATAAATGCTTTCACACTCTCGTGCTCTATCGCACTGTTTAGGAATAATTTTGCGTGTCTGAGCACTTAGCTTTTGAGAGAGATGTTGAGAGTAACAATTAGAGCTGGGGACAATTCTATTTTTTTTGAATCGATTCTTTTCGATTGAAATCTGAAAAAGATCGATTAAATCGATTTAAAATTGAAAATATGTAAAAAAAAAATAGGAATAATGCATATTTAAGCTTAAAAAAAAGGAATTTTAAACGTCAAATTTCGAATTGTTGTAAACAAAAATAAAAATTCAATGTAAAGATATTTTATGAGATCAAACGTTTTTATTTAATATCTAAGACCCATGTGTTCTTGCTGGTAAACACCAACTTGTCCACATTCTTTGGCTTTAAGGCAGCTCGCCGGTCAGTAACAATACATCCAGCCCTGCTGAATGTCCTTTCGGATTCCGTTGAACACGCTGGAATGCACAAATACTTCAGCGGTCCATGCATCGATTCCCTAAAAAAGGAATCGATTTCTTGGCCTATTCAAAAACATCGATTAAATCAATTAAAAAATTGAATTGTCCCCAGCTCTAGTGCCAATGCGTGTTGCTTAACATGTCCCTAGCAACATTTGTGTTTTTTAGGTGTTGCTCAACATGTTTCTTGCAACATTTGTCAACATTTTCGTTATTCGATGTTCATGTGCTATTCAATTTCACCCACAATGCTTTGGGTAGCCGGTATCTCACAGTCGATCACACTCTCTCGGCTACAACATAGCAAAAATTTGTGACAAATTTAAGTTTGTAAAATGCATTATAACTAAAGAACGAGAGGTCTTCCATTGGATATTATTGTTTAATATTAAGGTAGAAAGGCCACAGCTCTTTTTAAGCTGAATACCCGCTCTGGGCAAAGTAAGGATTGGGGGTTATTAAGCCTTGAAAAGTGCCGATTCAAGCAGTGCATGCTACTTTGACCGCGATTTTCTCAAAATTGGTGGGTGATGGCAACTTTTCAGTTTCGGACTAGTAATGTACCGGTTCAGATCTATCAGCAACAATGGCTTTTATTCGCCGGAAAAATAAGGTCGATTTTTGTCGACCTGTGTAATCTTTAGTTTGAATAAAATATAAAAAAGAAAATTTAGAAAATAATTTACCTTTTTTTTACAAATACAATTTAAATCTTATTTTTAACTATCCATTTTTATCGTCTTATTTAACCACCATAACTCGCCTATTATTTTGACCGCAACTGCTTATTGGCAATATCGCCAGCATTGTAGAGTTCGACCTCTACCTCCTGGGTAAAAAACTAGACAGAAAGAAAAGTAGTTTTAACTATTTTTCAAATGTGTTTACTGTGTAAATATACATATAAGGCAACATAAGTAGATAGATAAGAACCTTACATAATTACTATTTGCCTCTAGTTTATTATTGCATTTGCTTGATTTGTTTTTTTGTTTTACATAAATATCTTAAAATATATTAATGTGCCTAAGGGATGACCATTTCATCATTCTTCCGATTGCATTACTTTTCTAAATTGTAATTAAACTAAATTGACTAGCATACATCGAGTGGCGTTATTATTCTCATTGTATAATATAATAAATTATATTAACATCTAGTGCATTAATGCCAATGAGTATTTGTATAACATTTCTTATATCATATAAAGAATAATTATATATAGTATTATTGGGGGTTCTTCCATGAAGCAAGGAGAGGGCTTTTGGGCTTATTCTATTAAATGAAAGGTTGTGTGTGGTAGGTGACAAAGATTCAATACAGTTATATACAGTTTATTTAATCAATTAATAACTCGTTTTATAATATTAATGTAATTTATGCACACAACTAAACAAAACATTGTATTTAATTTAAAATTTCGAAGCCTTTTTTGAACTTGATATAAAATATTAATAAATATAAATATATTAATGTAGTAGGGACTATTTTTAAGGATTATATATATATATATGTATACATATATATATAATCGCGGGTTATTACATGATTACTTTATAAATTTGACTAGATACACAATCAATTTATGACTTAGAATTTTAATCAATATATTTGTTTTTTTTTTTGTTTCTTTAATTTTATGTCCTCATTTTGTATCTACATACATACATATACAAAGTTCCTCTGTGTCCCTAAATAGGCACTGCTTATCAGATTAAATATAATACATGCCTTAACAATGATTATATAAACATTTACATTATATATTTATAAACATAATATATTACTAAAATGCTGTTTTTTTGCTGTGCAAATGTAAGTACAAAATGTATGAAGATATAAGAAAGAAAACAAGAGTAGATGGTACTACGGTTTAGCGATAGATGTTAAGTATTGATTCACCCTTGTCGTAGTACGTAATCTTTTTCGTAAAAAAATATGTAAAGTTCTGAAGAACTGAAGACCAGCTTAGGAAGCTTTAAAACAAACTTAACAAACTTAAAAATTAATAGACAAAATAACAAGTATAATTCAATTGTAGAAATGTAAGTATTTTGAAACTATTAATATAAAAAGTGTAAAAGTATTTTAAAGATAAATATGAATATAACAAAAAGGAGAATTTACCGTAAATTAAGTTGTATGACTTGTGATTTGTGTTCTTGAATCCAAAATATAAAATTAAAAGTACATAGTAATACATACATACATACATATATTAGAAAAGTTTCTTTAAGGCTGCTATTATTTATGCCATTTTTGTGTGTTTCTTTCAGCAGACTATCATTAACTTGAGATCATCCAAATAATCAGATATACCCATCATATCATCAATACAGATATTGCCGTCTGTATTGTGTCGATGGTTTTGCGACCATTTCGGGTTGGTTCCATCATCATCGACCTCGCTATCACTATTATCAACATTACTACCTGCATCTTTAAGACTTCCCTGGACTTGCTTTGCTCTCTCTCTCGATTGCAGAGCTAGGTATCTACTAGGTCTTAAGTACGTAACTGTACCACGGAGAGTGCGGTTGCAGTCGTTGCGATTGCTTGACAATAATTCATGTTCCAAGTTCATTTTCTCCGGCTTGTTGCGTCTATATCGGCTATGCTGTCACAACATATCGCCGTGCTGAACGTTATTATTATCACCTTGATGGTCATCGGGATCAACCAAATCAAAATCATGACTTTCCAATTCTAAATCCATATCAGCATCTTCGTCAAAGGCTCCCAGGGGAGACATAGCTGTCGTGTGGAGACTTGAATAGTTATCGTGCGACAGGCTTTGACTTGGATTATGATTTTGATTAGGATTATGATTTGTAGTCTGATTATGATCCTCATCTTGATCATCTTGCGGTTGCTGCTGACGATTATGCATTGCATGCTGCATGTTTGTATTATTTTTGGAATCATCATCACGCCATTTGTCCATCGATCGTCTTCTTGCGTTCATAAAAAAATTACCCACCGTTGTGGGCTCTAAACCCAACTGTCGTGCTATAGTCACTTGCATCTCCTTTGAAGGTCGCTTGGTCTCCTAAAACAGTAAATTTCTATTTATAAAAATATCACACAATAATAATTTTTAAAATATTTACTTTAAAAATAGCCTGTAATGTTCGTCGCTGTAGATCTGTAAAAACCAAGCGTGGCTTCTTGGGCTGCGGCATTTGCTCGATCTGTGGCTCCTCCTTTCGTCGGCAATTGATAACGATGTTGGAGGAGGCAGAAAGATTAGGACCAGGTGCAGATCCAACTGTAGAAACAGATTCATTGAGTGCAGCTAAGATTGAAATTAAACAAATTAGCAATTTTTAGATAGTTTAGTAGCAAGGAAGTGTGCCAAAGCTGAGATCGAAAGGTCTATCACTCCCATTTACACGAGAAGATACTGGTGCTGTTTCTGGTGAAACTGTGTTGCTGTTTTAGTCGATTCTTTTTTTTATAAAAACTTAAGAATAATCATTTTCTTTTGAACTCACCTCTTGGTGACATATGTGACGGACCTCCATGTGAATCCGCATCCGTTGCCATAACTTCTTCGTTACCGCTAGTTCCCGTTCCCGTTCCAGCTGAGCCTAGTATGCCAGTCACAGCAGCTGTTCCAGAACCCAAAGGCGTCATACGTTGTGGAATTTGAGCCGCTGCCATGCGCAGAGCCGACATCCGTTGAAACTCCGGCTCTTGTAGCCACTTATACATTCTCCGGAATGTCTCTCGTCCCGATTTGAGCTTCGACCATGGCTTTGGGTTGCGCAGGAGATCGGATAAGGTGCCTTGCGACCTGCAGAGGACACGTTGAGCAAAGATTGCCTGTGGAATACTGTACCGCTTGAGCTCCGCTGAAATACGTTGAGCCAAATCCTTGGTATTGATCTCTTCCATATCTGTAGAGTTTCCACTTGTCCGGCTAGATGATCCTCCTCCTCCGTTCTTTGGCGAAGCGGAGATGGAGATCTTTGCACCTTGCTGTTGTATATTTGGAAATCCATTTAAGAGACTTGAATGTTGGATCCCGCAAACGGAGGAATGCGAGGTAACGTGATCTGTGGTTTCTCCCATCTCCGGCTGCTGACCCTTGTCCAAAAAATATTGCTGCGATCTCTGGTGTCCTGGGGACATCCGACCGCTCAACTTAAGTCCAACAGCCGAGGGCGTATCGACATCCGTTATGGGCGGCGGCGGAGGTGTTGGCGTTAGAGACACAACCACGGGTAGAATTGAATTAGTTCCATGCTTCCAATCTTCATCTGGCTTCCAATCTGTGGCACAGATTGTAGGAGCAGCAGCTGTTGTCACCTGATGATTGAGGTGACGCGGAATATTTAATCGCGTCGACGTCCGTTCTTGTGACGACATGTTGAGTCGCGTTTTTCGTTCGGACGCCAAATGAAATCGGTCCTCCAGGTTGTGGTCCGGCGGGAGGTGAATCCGTGTCTCGCGCTCCGAAGCCATTTGGAGCCAAGTCCTTAAAATAATGTTGGAAATAATATAATATTAAATGTTTCAAACATCATTTAACTACATCTTATGCATGTCTAATCACTTACAAAGCTCAAGAGTATACAAAAAAGTATGACGGAAAGTATGTCACGTACGACAGTAAATAAAATTACATTAAAAAAACTTTTTAATATTATTAGGTGATACAAAATACATTAATAAGAAATACAAGCACATTATATTTTAATGTTAGCTGCATCAAAATCTTCGTTCACGTTTGGCTTAAATCAGTGTTTGAACTGGTTTTCAAAAAAGTGTCTTCTGTCTGTGTAGCGTGCGAGTGCCTTAGATAATTGTTATTATCTTGAAATCGAAATATTCTTCAAGTCTGAGCACCAATTTAGTGATAACCAAGAGATATAAGCTAAGCTTTTTATAAAAATCAAATAAAGGTTGTAGAACAGGTTGACTATAGACCTCTAGTTGGCGCAAATTACTAACAAAATAATTTTGTTTAGCCACGAAAACAGCTCTAACAGTTATATTTCCCATGACGCAAGGGACAGAAAGATTTTCGGACAAAGGTTAGAGCTGATGAAGGAAAGAATTCCATCACCCTATTTCATAACTCAAAACACCCTATTACTCTACGAGTCTCACTCTGAAAGCACATATTGAGGAACCAATTTTAAGAAGTGGGAAAGCTACAGTCGAGTGTGACCGAGTGTGTACCCGGTACCCAAAGCATTGTGGGTGAAATTAAACAGCACATGAACATGAAGGAAATGTTGACAAATAGGGGCAAATATGGCTAGAAACATGTAGAGCAACACTCAAAAGCGACAAATGTTGCTAGGAACATGTTGGGCAACTCTCAAAAGCGACAAATGTTGCTAGTAACATGCTGAGCAACACCCAATAAAGACAAATGTTGCTAGGAATATGTTGAGCAACACGCAAGTGCGCGCGCTCTCTCTCTCTCTCTCTCAGAAACTTTATTGTTTAATAACTTCTATTTTTATCATCCGATTTTACTCAAATTTTAAGAACACGTCCACGATTGCCTACTTATTAAGCCTATTATTTTACTTTACGCCGAAAATCACGCATACGCTTATATACCGTGTTTTATGATTTTCGGGGGCAAAGGTGGGCGTGGCCAAATTTTAAAACAAACTTGATCTGCGTGCAACCAAATGTTGTCACCAAATTTGGTAACTCTAGCTCTTATAGTCTCTGAGATCTGTTGTTTCACACGGACGGACAGACGGACATGGCTAAATCGACTCGGCTAGTGACGCTGATCAAGAATATATATACCTTATAGGGTCGGAGATTATTCCTTCTGCATGTTACATACATTCTCGGTTGACTCTAATTTATAATACCCTTGTACCCTATGGGTACCGGGTATAAAAATATAAGAAAGCTTGAATGTGCTCGACTCTTCAAAACAATTACTCGGGACGGACAGACAGACTGACAGATGGGCAGACTGACAGACGGGTATGGCTTAATCGACTCGCCTGGTAATGCTGATCAAGAATATAGGAGATGCCTTCTTCTGGCTGTTACATAGAATTTTATTGATATTTCGAATTTATATACGTACGTTCCTCCGTTGACGTCGGGAACGTTATCGGCTCCAGAAATATGATCAGAGTAGGAGAACTTTTCGCCATTAACATCAGCGTCGCCACTGTCCCCACCAGAGATATGGTCAGAGTAGGAAAATTTTTCACCATTGATGTCTGTATCGCCACTATCTGCCCCACCAGAAATGTGCCCGGAGTAAGTAAACTTTCCTTCACCTCCTCTTTCTCCATTGACATCAGTATTTTCCTGTGTCGCCGGGTCCTTTTTGTGTCCATTGTGGCTTAACTCTTCTAGCTGGGACGAATTGGGCATACGTCCCGACGTCGTGACAACGGTGGCTGCATGCAGATCACATGAAACCAGGTAATTATTGGGTGGTGGTGACATCATGGAAGTCAGCTTATCATATGAGGAATACGGTGAGACGCCTAATCCAAGATGATGATGACTGCTACTCATAGGCATGGGCAAGGCAGAGGAGTACGAGCTGCATTCGGAGGATGTCCCATTACCACTACCATTACCTCCTCCAACCACAGTTTCCGATGGGGCATTTGTACTGGCCTCTACTACCCCTCTACCTCCTTCTCCTCCATTCACATCTGTGTTATCGCCGCTATCTCCACTCCCAGAAATGTGGCCCGAATAGGCGAACTTCTCCGACATAGTCGATATGGGCGGAAGGGGTTGGATGGGCGTCAATGTAGCATATGATGTTGGACTAAAGCCCGGTGGGGATAAACGATCATTAACCGATGTCAGTGTCTGATATGAGCTTTGACTTATCAACTGACCACGATCTCGTAACTCGTCATCATCTTCATCTTCGGCATCCCCATCCGGATCTCCATCTCCATTATCATCTCCTTCATCCACGTCCTTGTCGCTGTCTTGGGAATGAACAATAACCCCTCCTCCCATACCGTGTCCCACTTCCAGCTGGCCGGATCTGTTATGTTGCAAGCCAAGAATCGCTTGATGGTGGTGCTGATGGTGCTGATGATGATGATGGCTGGCAAGGCTGTACACCTGCTGCTGCTGATTCAATAGCTGCTGATGATGATGTTGATTCAATGTTACTCCTTCATCGTCACAGTTGTCTCCATCGGATGAGATCTCATCCAAATCATCAACATCAACTCCGAGTCCGACATTTACACTCGATACGTCCACATGCATCCTTATCCGCTTATTATTGGCTCGATTCGGCCCTGCTTTGGTTTGAACTATGAGTAACTTGCTCATTGTCTCTGGCTTCACAGTAGTCAATTCTTGGGGAAGAACCGCCTGGCCCATGGCATCCACTGTCAAGCCATCCAAGCTTATATCGGAGGTCACAAAAGAATCCACAGGACTGCTATCGATCATGCGCTGATCATGGTGCTGATCCTGTTGGAGCATCCCAAATGACATGGTTCTTGGCTGCTGCAAATGATGCAGCTGTTGATGAGGCACAATTTGATATGTTGTCGTCGTCTGCCTATCCATTTCATCAATAACCATGACAATAGCAGAATCTGGCCTGGTTTCAGATCCATTAGAGCGATGTTTCTTATCGTCAATTATTGTTTGCATTGATAGAACCTCATCGGAATCAGGATCAGGACCATTACCTCCCTCTTGTTGTGACTGAGACTGATGTTCTGGGATGAACTCATTCTCAACTAAATCCTGGCTGAATGTTGGCCGCGGATCAATTATCTGATTAATCGACTCCATTCCTTAATTAGAGGAAATTGCCGAATGCACCTGAAAATAAGAATGTTAAGATTATTTATTATTATTTGAATTAAAAACTTGTACTCAAAATATCTTTTATATAACCGCGAATATGTAGGTATAGTTGTAAGTTATGGCTAGAAAAGTTTAACAAAAACATTATAAAATATAATAAAAAGAGGGTTTGTATGTTAAAATATTTTCGTTATAGGATTTTTTATAATTTTTGCGAATTTATTTTTTTTTAAATTTTATTTGTGAGAGTTTTATTCACTTTATATACGTTATTCGTTGCCATCACCGCATCGACTGACATTTAAGGGTTGCTTCCAAGCACACATACACATAAGCATAGGGTTGGGGTTGCTTTGCTTGCACTTTTTAAAAAATATTTTCCTCGCGTTTGTCAATGTATTTAAATTGGCTTAAATGTTTATACTTCTCGTTTACTTTATCTAAATTTGTTATTTACCTAAATCAGAAAAAAGTTTTGAGATCTACATCTTTACATCAGGCGTTTAGTATTATACTTTGAAACATATTTAATGAAAATGCACACTCAAATTACACAAAATAACTTCGGATATATTTCATAATATCTTTTCGCTTCGTTTAGAATTTTAAAAATGTTCTCCTAGTTTCCTCATGGTTACTAATATAAATTTTCCTTTACTGGATCTCTAGCTGATTGGAAACCTCGGTCCTCGATTGTTTCCGCAATCCGAAAACTTTTTTGGCTAGAAAAATTCTCTACGCATGTGTGTAAGTATACACACATGTACACACATGTGGGTGGTTTTTACAAAAAAAAAAACTCAGCCGCGTTCCAATATAAAGCCTCTCGCCTTACGCGAATTATACCCAATTCGAACTGAACTGTGAACGGGAACCAAAAACCAAAAACAGAACGTTTGTATCCACCACCACCACCTTCGTATCTTCGTCGTGTTTAAGGGTTGACAAAGGCAGAGGTACTATGCCATGAGAGTCCATAAACCCCACCCCTAAGGCCCGAGCATGCGCAATGTGTAAAGTGAAAATATAAATAACAGTAGTTGAGATGAATTTAATAATTTTTTTTTATATATTATCTTAAAACAGCGCAAACAAATTTATTAATATATGACTTATACATTTATATCACTCACATAGATCACAAAATATTTTGTAATTCTAAAATAGATTGTAAAAATTTTTAAATAAATTTCGTATCATTCTAAACTTTGTTCTCTCTATGTATGCTAAATTTTAGTAGGGGTTTCCCTTGCACGGTATTATAATTTCAGTCAGAAGGTTGCAACGCAGGGAAGTAGTCTTTTCCGACCCTATAAAGTATTTATAATCAGCATCAGCCGCCGAACCGATCTATTCATGTCCGTCTGTCCGTCTGAAACAACAGATCTCAGAGACTATAAAAGCTATAGGCATAAAATTTGGGGAGAACATTATAATGAGTTGCACGCAGATCAAGTTTGTTTTAAAATTTGGCCACGCCCACTTCCGCCCCCGAAAATCATAAAAAGCTTTATTTAAGGAATAGTCCTGATTTTTTGATAAAGAAAATAGATAAAATAAATTAATAGTTTTAGGTGATGCTTAACATGTTCCTAGCCACATTTGTCTTTTTTGGGGGTTTTTCAACATGTTTCTAGCAACATATCTCTTCATTTGTCAAAATTTCCTTTTTATATGTTCTATTTAATATTGAAATATTTAATTTCACCCACAATGTTTTGCGTACCGGGTATCTCACAGTCGGTCACACTCGACTGTAACTTTCCCACTTGTTTTACTATTTTAAAACATTGTTTATAATTAATTTAAATCGGATGAATATATACATACATATATGTAAATATATACAGCTGCAGTAGGGATGACCAAAATGTTTAGTGGAAAATCGGCTAAACCTCTGTGTTTTTATGTCTTAACATTTTAACATGTGTATATGTAGCTGTCATAGCAACGGTTAGGTTAGATTGTAAACTGATTGGGTATATACTTATGTATGTGGACTTCAGCTATTGAAGTTAAATTCTTTTTTTGTTAAATATTGTTTGTTATACTTAGTACCCATAGTGTAGCATATCTTAGTGCAAACCGACAATGAATGAAGTAGGAAGAATGAGGCGTCTCTAAACCAGAGGTGCCCAAGCCCCCGCCACATGTGGTTGGTAAAAACTCTGCCGGCTCTCTGCTGCTACACAGACAGTGTAAACGTGACGTGAGCAGCAGCAGCAGAGAAGAGAGAGAATGAGAGGTTGAGTGTGCGGTTGTCAGAGCAGTGCAAAGCATTTAAATTTTAATTCTTTGCACTGCTCTGACAACCGCAACGTCTCGCGCGAAGCCAACTTCGTGTTTCTCTTACGCACACAAATGCAAGTCACATGTCATTGTATTTGTGTGGGCACCACTGCTCTAAACCCATATACGTCCGTATGAAACCACAGATCTCAGTGACTGTAGGAACTGAACCTACCAAATTTGTTAACAACACTTTAATCTGTTGCACGCAGATCAAGTTTAATAGCCACGCCCACTTCCGCCATCGAAAACCATAAAAAACGTATAAATAAGCTTTAGGCGTGATATTCGGTTTAAAGTAAATAGATATAAAAACAAGAAAGGAAGCTTACTTCGAAAAGCCTAAGTTTTTATATCCTTGCAGTTAAACATATATATGTATGTATTAGTAAATGGGATGTAAAAATATATGTTGATATTTGGATCCTTTTATTACCCAGCAGTACCAGTTGTCATTAATAGGCCGTTGTCATCAACGTTTTATCAACGCGCCGACTTCGACTGCGGTCGAGCCGACGTTCTGGTTCAAAACCGACTCTCGCTCTCAATTCTCTCTCGCTCAATTTCTTTCTTCAAAAATTATGTTGATAACAGTTTGATGATTTGTTGATGAAACGTTGATGAAATTGTTGATGAATCATTGATGAAATGTTGATGAAAGGATTATTAATCATCGATGAATCATTGATGAATTTGTCACTGATGACAGCCTAGGACATGCCCATGTATATTTCATCAACAGTCATCGATGATTCATCAACGAAAACGAAGTTTTTTTGATGAAACGTTGATGACAGGTACTGCAGGGTAGAGTTGAAACAAATATTAACATAACATTGATGGGGTTGATGTTGCCAAATATTTTTCAGTATCCATTATTTTTCTCCGATCAACAAGTTGCTCAACATTTTTTCATTTGTCATTAATTTGATCAACGTGAATAAGTCATGCTCATGTCTTTAAATTTTAGCCACAATGCGTTGGGTACCGGGTATTTCACTGTCTGTCACACTTGACTGTAGCTTTTCTACTTATTACTTTTTATAAAATTGGTAATCAAAGAAAAACGAGACTAGCGCCTTAATATATAAACTCGTAGCTTGTAGCGTTGCGAAGTAATAAATAAATTCAAATTTAAAATTTTAGACAGATAAGATTTTCAGCGTAAAACTTAAAGTTATCTGTTTTCGCTAAGTTACAAGCATATTACTTTTCAAATATTTAGCAAGTTATTAGTAACTTAAAAAGACCATATTTATCAGATTAAATAGTTCTAATAATTAGATTATTAAAGAAAAACACTTTTTTAAAGTGACCATCGCACATTTAACTCAATCAATTTTTGATACCAAATTTTTATACGATTAACAGTTATTAAAAAAAAATAATAAGAAATGGATTAATCAAAATTGGGACCTTGCAAAAAATCGAAATAGCACTATCGAATTACTTGGAGCTCGATAGTAAGCGATAGTGATCGATACTGATCTTTTAAATAACTATTTTTCTTGGCTTATGAACTCACGTAAATAATGTTCAGAAAGGCAGAGTTAAAAAACATGGTTGTTACTTTAAACAAACCAGATTAAATGGCATATTTTCTATATGATGTAATAAAAAAATATTTTCCAATTAAAGAAATCCAATCACATTTCGGTCTATAGAGTATTTATACATATATGCGCATTTTCCAGCTTAAAGCTAGTACTCAAGTTTAGTACGCAGATGCTCGAACAGTTCGCAACCCCAAACAGATTTAATCTTTTTCCAGTGTGACCGCTTCTTAAAACGCTCTTCGGCATTTTTGGGAGGTAAATGATGCGGTCATACATATTTAAAATAAGGTGTTTTATGTTTGTTGACAATATAATCCATTCGAAAGACAAGGCAGTTGCAGTTTCATCTGCGCACAATGGCCACCGACACCGTGGCCCAGATTCTCTCGATCGTGTACAACCGCCTCTTTTTCCCCTATTTATCCAACATTCTTTACTGGATCGACAACGAGGACAAGGGCTGCTCTACCGGCTGTTTGTACAAAATGGAATTCACCACTATTTGGGAGGTTGCCGTAGCTACTCCTGTTTTACTGGTGGAATGATTCGAAGTTACTCTGATTGTACACCATATCCTTGCTGGCATACATTTCGCTGGAGGTGCGCTGTACATGTCCTTCTCCAGCTCGGTAATGAAGGATTTGTCCAGCCAGACACTGCTCTCAGCAGCAGCGGGCGCTGGCCGTCGCCTTAGACGCCTTCATCTCAACCACCGAGCGTGACATCTCAACGTGCTCACCAAAGTTATAACCAAATATGACATCGAGGGAGCTATTTACTTCCAGACCTTTATTTATGCAAATATTTTAAATTGCCCAAATCCCCTATTATTGAATTTGCCTTTACCAATTTATTTACTACAACTTTATCCCTTCTAAACTCCTTGATTCCGATTTTGTGTAAATTATTGTTCTTGGCGGGATCTATATATTTGAAATGTGTGAAGAAACGGTATGAGAGAGTGAGAGCCCAATAGTTGAGAACAGGTCGTTTTAATAAATTTTTTATTCTGTTCGTCACCCCGCTTTGGAAATACCCAAAGTCTTCCCTCGCGTCACCTGGTATTTTTCTGGTATTTTGTTCGTTCATCTGCGTACCGGCCTTTAAAACAGCGCTGTCGATAAGTGTTTCCCTACTATTGACCTCTCGCTCTCTCTCACTGCTTCAAAACGCTGTTCGAGTGTCTGCGTACTAAGCTTCAGACAGTAAAACAGTTTGCAACCCCAAAAAGATGCAATCTTGTTCCAGTGTGACCGCTTCATAAGAAGCTCTGGCATATTTGGGAGGTAATTGATGCGGTCATACGTATTTTATTTATTTTTTTTTTGTATTAAGATACTTCCAGTTCGTAGAAGAGGAAGATTTATTTGGCCTCTCCGTATCACTGTGGACGGCAGTCCACGTAGTGACGATGAGCACCGAGACTGTGGTGCGCAAGGAGACTACTATATACAGCCGTAGAATTGAAAATCTGCTACGATAGTCCGATCAGAACCATTTATATCTTGATCGAAAGGTATTGTAAACCTCTTTGAAACTGCATACTAAGATTTTTCAAAAACGGATTAGTTTAGGAGAAATGTGAGTGAAAGTGCAAAATTGAAAATTTTGAAAATTGGAGCTATGGGGGCCGGCGGAGCAAAAGTCCCCAAATTTTTAATGTTGTTGTGATCAGTCTTGAAATACGCGTCGAATGACACCTCGATCATCCTGATCCGATACTCCGTTCAAAAGATATTCAATAAACAAGATTTTAACGTTTGTCCTGTTGTTTGTCTGTTTGTCTGTCTGTCTGTCTGTCTGTCGTTTTTTTTGTTTTAGACTCCTGGAACTACTTTTATTTTATTAAACAGCTTGAGCTAAACATTTTTTGTTCTACGACTTTTTGGGTTTCCCGCTAGTTTGGCGGGAAAACAGCTAAAAAAGCTAGATTTCCCGCGCCCATAACTTCTAAACGATTAAAGCTACAGAAACGTGCTATATGTCGTTAGAAAGGCATTTTGAAATGATAATAGCTTTGCCTAAACATAGTTTATCTAAATATAATATTTAAGAATTTATAATTAAAATTAATTTTTTTTTTTAAGTTTTTGAAATTTTTTCAAAATTGGCTCTAACGATTTTGATAGTCACTCAAGGCCATATAGCCCTTGAGATGGCTCAACTTTTGGTATATATTACATATCTGGGAAAATTTTCTAGTTATTTAGTTAGTTATAGTTATTTAAACAAAAATATTAAAAAATTGTTGAATTAGTTCCAAAATCGACACGCTGCCTGTTTTGCCATTTTAAATTTTTCAGCTAAGTGCCGATTTTAAAACTAATTAAACAATTTTTTAATATTTTTGTTTAAATAACTATTAATCGTCACAAAATTTGGTATCAGAAATTTTTTGAGTTGAATGTGCCATCGTCACTTTTATCTCACCTCGTTAAGAGGTGTTTTTGTTTGATAAAAAGTCATACGTATTTAAAATAAACTTGTTTGTTGACAATATAATCCATTAGAAAGACAAGGAAGTTGCACAGATTTGCAGCTTCGTTTTGGCATAGCTCATCTTCGCATAATGGTCACCGACACCGTGGCCCAGATTCTCTCGATCATGTACAACCGCCTCTTTTTCTCATACTAGTTATCCAATATTCTTTACTGGATCGACAACGAGGGCAAAGGCTGCTGCTGGTGATTCTGGTGCTGTGATTGTACCAAATGAATTCAACACCATCTATAGGGAAGGGTGAAGGAGGATATTGTTGCTTGGTTGGAGCGCTTCGACAGCCTTGAGGATAATGTGGAATTGATAAAAGCCATAAAGGCTAGGCATATTTTATGCGAATTAACACATAAGATATATTTTAATTGTATTTATATTAAAAATTTTTTTGAACAGTTTTTTATTAGTGGCGATGGCGTTAACGCCACTTTTATTTGCATTATTTTGCATGTTTAATGTTTGTTTACACAACACAGCTGGAAATACAAGTCAGTGTGATCGATTTTGACCATTTTATAGTTTTCTTTGGTCACACTGGTTCCCGAACGAAATATATCACGAAATTCCGTGAGCGAAACTTTAAAGGTATACGTAAATTTAAATTGGTATAAGTAATTTTAAATAGCTGAAAAGCAATCTCGCCAACACGCAATTTTCCGCCGTGTTTGCGACGATGATAGGGGATGTCAATATTACTTATACTCATTGTAGACTGGGTTCGCAACCGCAACAACTAAAACAAGTGAGAACATCGACTTCCCTCCATAAGCTGTGCATGAGCTAAAAAGAGACAGGAGAGCCGCAACAGCGAATTGTTGCGTGTTTGACATAGTATAGTTTTGGTATATGTAGTATTTGTTTTAATAATTAGGTAATTTTAGCTTTGCCCTTTTGAGATTTTCAGCAATAAGAAAGTGCCTTTTACTATTTGTTTTCTTCTTCTCGCTCTGTTCGATTGCTTTTTAAAGTCGACAGCTGTGTGCTTAAAGCTCAATTCACACTGCAGGGATTTTCGGGGGAACGATGTGAAGATGGTGAAAAATGGAATTCGTGCTCACATTACACCGTCGACCGTCAGCCACTTCTTCTTGCTCAAGTATAATGTAAAAAAACATATCCAAGTAAACATATTTAATAACAAGAAAGAAGCTAACTATGGTAAGCCGATGTTTGTATACCCTTGCAGTCTGCAATTGAACCATTGAAAATTGATTCATTTTGGTAAACTTAAAAAAATATCGAACTTTGTAAATTTGTATAACATTTACTTACACATTTTACATTTGACATGTAGAATTTAACATTTTCATATATATCAAACGGTCGTTTGTATTAAACCATAATAAACAGCAACATCTCAAAATTTATAAAAATACGTTAAAAAAAAAAAACGAGGAAGTTATATACTTTTTCTATTAGTTTTCCGAGCATTCCTATGGCAGTCATAAGATATAGTGGGCCGATTACGACCGTTCCGTCATATATACTAGCTGCAATAGAAAGAAGTCTATTTGCAAAGTATTATTCTGATAGATTAAAAACTGAAAGACTAGGTTGCGTAGCAACGGACCGACGGACATGGCTAGATCGACTTGGCTGGTGGTGCTGATCAGGAATATATATACTTTATGGGGTTGGAGATGGTTCCTTTACTGCGTTGCAAACTTGTGGTCAAAAGTATAATACCCTCTGCAAGGGTATAATAATACAGTACAACAAAAAAATAAAATAATAATATAAATAAAAATAAACAATAAATAATAATAATTAACACCACAAGCTCTCGTAGCAAGCAAAAAAGAGTGTCTTGGGTCGCGTTTCTCAGAGTCCACTCCTATTTTAGGCGGCCATGACTGGATTTAGCAGTCCTATCTGACGAAACTGCTTTCGTTGGAAGAATTTAAACTTCTGGAATTGCTGGAACATCATCTTATTGGTCATCTTCCGCTTGACAGGTTCTTCCTGCTGTTTCTGCAATTGGCCTGGGGAGGTGTCAGTGATCATTTTCTTTTTGATTAAATCTATTATTGGTAGAAATATCAATAATAAATTTAAAACAGAAGTTACCTGTTTCCTTGTCCGGCATTTCGACTTCGTTTGTTTACTTTTTCGTTGTGAATAGCAACTTTTCCATTGTGAATGGCAGCTTTTTAGCGGATAGCTTATCTTTTTATTAAATAATGATGGCGGACGGTCGACGGTAGATAGTGCAATGTAAACACGAATTCATATTTTGACCATCTCATCACTCCCCCGAAAATTACTGTAGTGAGATTAGGGCTTTAGGGATCTGTCCACTACGCTCCATTTTCTAACTATCGCACGAGAATCACGAAATGCAGAAAACAAATACATGAAAAATGTTGCGTTTAGCATTCTCTTTAAAGCCTAGATCGACTAAGAAATG
Source organism: Drosophila triauraria (assembly GCA_014170255.2). Classification (NCBI taxonomy): domain Eukaryota; kingdom Metazoa; phylum Arthropoda; class Insecta; order Diptera; family Drosophilidae; genus Drosophila; species Drosophila triauraria. The sequence goes on from JABJVT010000118.1 coordinate 67,061, forward strand.
AGAGAGAGCGAGAGGGTACTATTGACTATTGAAACTCTTTAAAGCAGTGGTGGGCGCGAGCCAGACTCGCGAGTCTGCGAGCTATTCTGCCAGCGCTTAGCCGCGACACCGACACTGTAACCCTGTGGTGCGCACACAAATCTTTCATATCGTTGTATTTGTGTGCCCACCACTGCTTTAAAGAGAATGCTATATGCTGCAGTTTCCAGTACAGTACTTAAGGGAAAAATCAGTATTTTGTTTTGGTTTTGATTTGGTGAAAATTAAATTTAAATAATAATTTAAACCAATGATAACTAAGCCTAAAAGTAAAAGGTGTTTACCCTTTGGCTTCGAAAATTTGATTCCCTATCGTGTAAATGTAAGAGCTAACTTTAGCCGGGACCCTGACTCCCTGTAAAGTCTTTTCCTGCCAAAAAAAAAAAACAGATTTCCGATAACCGATAACAAAAAGAGACTGACAACTGTTTTGAGTGTTTGCGTTTGTTTTCACACCATATAAATAATTATGAATAATAATAGAGATATGCTGAACATGCGGTCGACAGCAAACTCTGTTTTTGTTATCTTCTTAAGATGGTCGTACTGACTGGACAGTAAACTTAAGAGCAATGCTGTAACATTAAAATAGAGCATTTTCGTTTTTAACCAATCTTTATGAAATTGTTCAAAAAAACTTTTTATTTTTATTTTATACAGTGAACAGCAGGATTTTACGGCAATGTTAACTATTTCGCTGATTTGGAGTGAACTCTGTATATGGGAGTCGTCTAAATAACCGGAAACTCCTATAAATGACAAAAATCACCAAAAAAATACTGAATACAAGTTAGTATACTTTAAGTACAAAAAGTTTATACGACCTTACCATATCCTTTTCTGACAGATGCAGTTCTTACAGCCTTTTTACACAGCCGCTTAAAATCGCAACGCCTGTTTACACAGAGCCCGAGTTGACACGAAACCAGTGGCGTACAGTGCTTCGATTTTCGAGAGTTGACGCAGATGCGCCACTGTGTAACAACACTATTACGGAAATAAATTCATTGCTGCTATTTTCGGAAATTAATGCTATTAAATCGGAATTTAGAAAAAGAGGCATTACAAAAATTTTGAATAATAAAAAAATTCTATGAATTAATAAATGGTCTAACATAAATAAATATCAATAGTTAATTAGTTGTTAGTTTTAGTTTAGATGATCCTATAACTATTTAAGTATATTATCAATTATTGAAATCCCTATTTTCCATTCATATTCTCATTGGCGGTTTACAATCAACTGTTGAAGGTAGATACGGTGGCTCAGTGAGAACTACGTAATTTCTCATTTTACCCAGAATCCCAAGCGATCCATTCATGGGAATAGGAAAAAATGAAAACGTTGCATAAGTGTAGCATTTGGTATTTTTTGATATACTGAAAAGAAATAAATGTCATTTGGTTACTCTAAAAATTCAGCCACTCTTATTTTAATATTAAAAATACTTGTGATAGTTATTGTACATTTGCCTATAGTTTTTTTCAAGTAAATGGAATATCTTTTGAACTCTGTTCTGGCATTGTCATTTTTGACCAGAGGATTTTGTTTATGAAGCTAAAAACAACCTTTAGCCTCATTTAATAAATGAGGACTTCGTGCTTAATAGTTACATACATATACACACATCAAAATTTAAAAACAGAGTACGAAACAACGATTTAAGATTAAAACAAAAATAGTTAAACAGAGAGATTTGAAATACTAATGGATTACAGTGAAATTGTTGGCTGCATTCTGTATCTATGTAATCGTGTAAGAAGTCCGATCAATGTGTGCATACATACATACTTATGTATGGGTTTTATTTGAAGTGCTTTACTTTGACATATACATTAATATTTACGTGCATTAGAGAAGAAGGGATATCCCAATTGATACAGCCAAATAATGGCTTGCTTGAACTTAATCTTTATAACGAATTGAGGAAATATTTTTTTTATTGGGAGAAGGCATAGCCACAATGTTATCAACAACAAAAATGCCCCGCAGTCCATCAGCCCAATCGCAGACGCAAATATCAAGCGCCGCAGATACATCAACAACAAGTGTATCTGCATCTGTCGGATCTGCATCTATTGCGAACAGGAACTCTCCAAAGACTGTTAAAAGCGAAGCGCCTTTTGCCACCTTGTCACCAGGTTGGTACTTACTTCCTTAATAACACACTGGTTACTGGTTACTGATTTTACTATACATGTATTTTCGCAGATCAAATCAAAATAGAAGAGGAGAAGAATGGTTTATCAAGTAATGATAACAAACCCGTCACCAATCCATCAGCAAGCAGCATCTCAGGAGGAGGTGGAAATAATAATTCATCTGCCGAAGGACAATCATCTTCTGTTAGCACTGTTACGCCAATGTTAAGGCAAAACTCTACAAGCAGCCTTAATTCTCCAAACAATTTGAGTGAACATTCGAATAGCAGCAGTGTTTCTGCTGCGATTAACAACACTCAAATGGCAGAAAGTGATCCTAACAGCAACAAGCAGGATGATAAGAAGAAGAAGGTTCATGTTAAAGAAGAAGATGGAGGTAAAAGCGACCTAATTATTACTATTGTTCTTTTTTGATTCGATTTTAATTTATTCAAACAGATCTAGGATCTAGTAAAACGAAAACAACAGCAGCCGGGATGTCTGTTAACGTTGCCATTAAGGAGGAACCCAACGTCGACGTTTTAAGCAGTTTAGTGAATATGAAAAAAGAAGAAAGAGATAAATCCCCGAACATGTCGCCTGTGGGTTTCGGATCCATTGGTGGTAATGCACAGGACAATGGTGCGAAGACGGGTATGTTTGATAAATAAAAAGATAAGAAAAGCTGATAATAGTTTAGCAACAAACATTTATAAATAATATAAAAAAGCCTTATGCATTTTTTAAGGTTGTCATTCTTAGACATATATGTACATTTTAGATATTCTTTGGTTAGAGTTATCCGCAATTCCAAAAATTTTTCTTTCGTTTATTATTTATCAAAATCTAAATATATATTAAATCGAGTGTTTCTTAAAATTCCATTGATCGAAATTAAGTTTTTTGATAAAATATTTACACACGCCTCCGAAAGATTGCATTTATTTTAATTATGGCGTCGAAATCTGAAGACTATCAGGCAGGCTCCGGATATCACTTTTGTTTTTCGTTTTTGTTTTAGACCAAAAACGTACGTTTTCGTTTTTAGGTGCTCCGGTTTTCACAAACTTTTTGTCATCGTTTTGTTATCGAAATATTTAATTATTTTTATTGCTCAAACAGTTGACTTGGATGTTTTGAGAAGTAAGCGGAATGTTTAAATGTCTTTACTTTTTGTAATTGTTTGTTTTAAACCCAAATAAATGCAGAAATTGTTTATTTATCAGTCCAAGAGCGTTGCCACTCTTTACACAGGGACTTTTATACCTTTTTTAAATGGTAAAAGTACCATTTAAACTATAAAATTAAACTAGTTTATTTATTAAAACCTTATTTTATCTTCTTTGAACAAAACTAATGCCCTCCTTTTAATTTTATAAGCATTTCGACCAGATTGTTTGGTCCCACCAACAGTACGGCAGCACTGGCAATCAAAACAAAAGTTGTCGTTGCCGACGGCAAATATTTTAATTGCGAATTCATGGTGGGGTCAGAAAATTATTTTTTAAAAAGTAATTACGAACTAGATTGATCCACTGATTGTCTGAAACAAACATCAATAGACCAACGAGTCAACTATTTTTTTCCTTTTGCAATTAAGAACCGATTTGATGTAGAAAAAGGCATTTACTTTTCATTTCGACAAGACAAACTTGCCCGTTTTTGAAAACGAAAAAGTCTTGTGAAAGTGAAAACGGGAGCACCGATTTATCGTTTTCGAAAACGAAAACGAGAGAATCTTGTGAAAGTGAAAACCGGAGCCTGCCTGATACAGGCCCATATTCCATATGGCCTAGAAATATTATCTTTTCTTTTACATTGCCAACAATTAATCAAAGTAGAATATTTTAAGGGTCATAATCTAAACTTAGTACATGTTGTTTATATTAAAGTTAACAACTCTATATTTCTTTTTACTAAATTTAGTTAAGACAGAAATGAATACAACCAACAACAGCACAGAAAAGACGTCTTCATCATCGTTGGCTATAAATAATAATGACGAAATGGGACTAGAAAGTGCTAATTGCAATAATCAAATGAACTCTGATCTAAACAATGAATCGTTAAGTAATCAGCCAATTTCAAGCATACTAGCTTTAGGAACTGGAGTGGGCGTAGGACAGGGGACAGGATCTGGAAATGTACCAGGAGTTGGTAATATGCTTGGTAACACGAGTGGAGGAAGCAACAACTGCTTAGATTATATGCAACAACAGAATCACATCTTTGTATTTTCCACACAATTGGCTAACAAAGGAGCAGAATCAGTTTTAAGCGGCCAATTTCAAACCATCATTGCTTATCATTGCACTCAGCCGGCCACTAAGAACTTTCTCGAAGACTTCTTTATGAAAAATCCCTTAAAAATGAATAAGTTACAGCAGAGACATACTGCTTTGGGAATGCCATGGATAGGCATGGGATCAGGACCCACAATAGCTCCCTCAAAGCAAGCACAAAAGCCCCCCGGCAACCTCTTAAAAAATCAATATAATCCAGGTGATAATAAGCGCAACGCCTTTATCGATCCACCCGATCCCTTGGCACCAAATGAAAACGATTTAATGTGTTGGGAGAGCGGTTGTGCCGCACCAAATTCACGTAACAATAATATTGATGTTACCAGTGAATCACAGGCCATCAAGATATTGGAGGCCGCAGGCGTGGACTTGGGACAAAGCTCCTCATCGAAGGGAGGTAATATCAACGATCCAAGCCATGAAAGCAACATTGTATCGCTACAAGGAGTTAAAGTTCCAGATGAGAATCTAACCCCACAACAGCGCCAGCATAGGGAGGAGCAGTTGGCTAAGATCAAGAAAATGAATCAATTTCTATTTCCCGAAAATGAAAATGCAATGGGCGGTGGAACAAAGATTTCTAACGAAATGATGATGAATATGCCAGGGGGCGGTTCAGGAGGAGGAGGTGGCTCCATCATAAATCCTCAAATGCGGCAATTGAAGCCAGAGCACCATATCATGACGACGGAAGATGTCTTACTGCCTGGCGATGGTTTAACCGACATAGGCTCTGTGATAGGATGCGGCCAGAAGAACAACATTCAGTGCGGCGGGTCAGGCTCAGGAGTTGAGGGAGTAACTGGAGGAACTCCCACAAATAGCAATATAATGGTTAACTCAACTGACTTAATGGCATCGTTTGGTAATGATATATCAAAAGATCTACTTTCAAATCAAGAAAATAATCTGACGCAACCACATTCTCATCAACCAGGAGGAGGAATGGCACAAATGGAATGGTCAAAGATACAACAGCAATTTTTTGAAGAGCGTTTAAAGGGTGGAAAAGTTAGACCAGTGTCTGGAGGACAGCAGCAGCAATCTTCTAATCCTGTTAGCAATTCCCCAGCCAATCAACAAGCCCAGCGCTCCTTGCAAGGACCACCGCCGCCATATCATTCCACACAGAGATCGGCTTCCGTGCCAATTGCCACACAACAATCTCCAAATCCTTCAAGTCCCAATAACCTATCCCTGCCTTCGCCGCGCACGACAACGGGAACTGGAGGGGCAACTGTCATGGGTTTGCCAACGAACTCCCCGAATATGGAAAGCACGGCAGGATCAGGATCGACTGGAAACAATTCCCAAGCGATTGTAGCATCGTCTGGATCGCAGCAAGTAAGCGGAGTAGGAGTTGGGGGTGTACTTGCGGCACCGAAAAACTGCTTTCAAACGGACGCTCAACAATCTCCGCCAAATCAGAATCAGAATCCAACAAATCGAAATCGTAATAATCTAAATAGCAATCCAAGTACACCGCTATCTCATTTATCGCCCAAGGAATTGGAATCATTTGGACAGCCATCGTCTGCTGGTAATTTACAAAGCTAATATTTTATTATATTTTACAAAACTATTTTTTTATACAAATTTACAAAGCCATTATTTTATTTAATATAAAAAAAATGTATATATCCGGCACAGATAAATTATTGTTTAACAACTCCCATGTTTATTATCCGATTCCACACAAGTGCACGTCCGTAAAAATGAACTTATTTCATATTTACTTACTTTAAACCAAAAACCATGACTTTAGCGAAAGTGAGCGTGGTTAAATAAACCACATGGGTACCGGGTAAAAACAATAATAGTTTTCTGGATATATCTACACGTGTTCATCGCTAGAAAATACACTTAAGAACAATAACAGATTCCCGGACAATAGGACTTTTAATTTCGCGCTGGTCCTTCAATTAAATTATATCCATAAGTTTTGAATTGCATCAGAATAGGACCCCTATATCTTATAGCTGCTGATATTAGAACGATCGGGCCAAATTAGCCGATTTTCGTTGTTTTTTTTAATTTTAGATTAAAACGAAATATCCTTTATTTTTATACCCGGTACCTCAGGGAACCAGGGTATTATAAGTTAGTGCCAACCGAGAATGTATGTAACAGGCAGAAGGATAAATCTCCGACCCTATAAAGTATACATATTCTTGATCAGCGTCACTAGCCAAGTCGATCTAACCATGTCCGTCTGTTCGTCTGTCCGTCTGTCTGTCCGTGTGAGACAACAGATCTCAGAGACTATAAGAGCTAGAGTTACCAAATTTGGTGACAACATTGGAATCTGTTGCACGCAGATCAAGTTTGTTTTTAAATTTGGCCACGCCCACTTCCGCCCCGAAAATCGTTAAAAACTTTATATAAGCTATAGTCGTATAGTATTTTGGCTTAAAGTAGTAAATAAAAAAGTAGGCAATTGCGGACATTTTCTGAAAATTTGAGTAAAATCGGATGATAAACATGGAAGTTATAAAACAATAAAGTTTCTGTGAATGCTTCTTCTTCTGAGCCAGTAGCGAAAAAAAGTGTTGCGTGCTTTCGGGCGCAGCATTAATTCGTAATGCAGCTGCGTACAGCCTCAGAATTTGTCTTTTTTGAACGTTGCTCAACATGTTTTTAGCAACATTTGTCTTCATTTGTCAACATTTTGTTTTTTCCATGTCCATGTTCTATTTAATTATAAACAATCATTTGGGTACCGGGTATCTCACAGTCAGTCACACTCGACTGTAGCTTTCTTACTTGTTTCAAATAAGTCTGATATCTTTCTTTGCTTGTTATTATTATTTTTATACCCGGCACCCATAGGGTACCGACCCCCAAAAGAATATATATTCTTGATCAGCATCACCAGCCGAGTCAATTTAGCCAAGGGTATTATAGCTTCGAGCAAGCCGAGAAAGTATGCAACAGGCAGAAGGAGGCATTTCTGACCCGAATAGTATATATATTCTTTATAAGCATCACCAGCCGAGTCGATTTAGCCATGCCTGTCTGTCTGTCCGTCCGTATTGGTAAACAGATCTCAGATATCATAAAACTTTTTTTTTCTTTTCAAATTAGATCCGATTTAATGTAACGGGAAACGGGAGCAGCGATTTGTCGTTTTCGAAAACGAAACGAGAGAATCTTGTGAAAGTGCAAACCGGAGCCAGCTTTATAGTCGTGATTTTCGGCCGAAAGTAAATAGATATATAAATAGATAGGTTTGTGCGGATGTTTTCTGAAAATTAAAGTAAACTCGGTTGATAAACATGGATGTTATTAAACAAAAAAGTTTCTGTGTATGCTTCTTCTTCTTCTATGTGTATTGCTCAACATGTCCCTAGCAACATTTGTCTTTTTTGTGTGTTGCTCAACATGTTTCTAGCAAAATTGTTCTTTATTTGTCAACATTTTCTTTTTTCCATATCCATATGGTATTTAATTTCACCCACAATGCTTTGGGTACCGGGTATCTCACAGTCGGTCACAGTCGACTGTAGCTTTCCCACTTGTTTTTTAAGTCGATCGGATATAGAGCCTTGGATGGGTGTACGCCATTTGGGCTGGGCTCAGCGCGTCGTTGATATTTTCTTTCTCTACTTTTCCTTCTATACTTTTTAATTGTGAGTTAACATCCTAATTAATGCTAATTAACTTATACAGGTGATAACAACATGAAAAGTCGACGACCAAGCCCAAGCCAAGGTGGTCAACCAAGGTCTCCATCGGGAAATAGCCTAATTGAAGCAAATATTGAGGCTCGTTTTGCTGCCTCTTCTAGTCCTGGCGTAATCTTTAATCCTCATACTCCGCATCCTCATCCTCATTCGCATATGCAAGGCAATGCAAATTCAGCATTAAATGCTTACAAAGTAAACAACCCGAATATACAATTGGAGGTAAGTAGTACTGCTCTATTTGGAGACTAGAGAATTGGCAAGATGGGTGCTCTAGGCAGTTTGTTTTTAATTGATTTCAGCGTCAAATTTCTGGAGGATCAGTTGGAGGATCTGTACAATTCGCTCGCCGTTCAGATAACATACCCCTAAATCCCAATAGTGGGGGAAATCATCGTCCTTCGCCACAAAACAAGATGATGACCCAAACCTTTGATCCCATCTCATCGCTGGCACAGATGTCCCAACAGTTAACAAGCTGTGTGTCTAGTATGGGAGGCAGTCCAGGTAGTGGTTCCGCTCCAGCTGGAATGAATATGAACATCCCAGATATGAACATGGAGCATACATTGCTAACGGGCCTGGATTCTGCCTCCAGTTTGGAAGCAATTAATCAAAATAATAGTTGTCATTCAATGAATCCTGCGATGATGAATTCGATGGGTCAACAGCGTTTAATGAATCCTAAAATGTGTGGCCCTGGCTCCATCTTTAATCCAAATTCACCTAATGGCCTTAGTTCTGGTCCGCTTCCCGTACCTGGTCCTGGAACTTCACCAGCTAACTTTCAAGGCCAAGGTGCCCGTTTAATGGGTCGAATGCCTTTAAATTTTGGATCCAACTTCAACCCTAACATCCAGGTGAAGGCCAGTACACCAAACACCATACAGTATATGCCAGTGAGGCCTCAAAATGTGAATAATAATACCAATAACGGTAATAACAATAATGGAGGAGGAATAGGGACTGGAGCTGGCAATGTACGAATGCCTAGCTTGGAGTTTCTCCAGAGATATGCTAATCCCCAAATGGCTGGAGGCGGTACAGCTGTTAGTGGTCCTCCCCTTAGCGTCGCTGATGTTGGTCCGGGAATTATTCCAGGAATGCCAGGCATGATGGTTGGTCCTCCTGGCTCCGGATCCATGCTGATGACTTCACCCAACGAACAGCAGCAGCAGAAGATGGGAAACAACCCAGGCAATAACTATTTTCAAAACTGTAATCAACAGCTGGCCATTATGGATGAAGAAGGAGGAGGAGGACTTGATCCTGGCATGATCATTGGTCATCAACCTTCCATGATAAGGGGCATGCGTCCCCATAACAGCAACATGTTGCGTCCCCATGTTATGGGGCCTCGACTACAGCAGGCTTCTGTTAACAGACAGTTACCGTTTACAGCGCACGGAGCGGATCTGGATTGCAGCGGTGGAGATCCCAATGCATTTTTTAACAGTGCCAGCGGACAAACCGCAGCTTTGTTTACAGCATCACAACAGCAGCAGCAACAGTCCCAGCAGCAACAGCAGTCCAAGTCTCAGCTCTTAAAGACCATGATGCCAGCGGGAATGTGTCAGAATCAAGCGGGTGGAGGCGGAGGAGTTGGACAGATGCAACAGCTACAGGGACAAGGACCTGGAGCCAATAACAATAACATAAATGTACCGTCTAACGGTGGAGTAGTTTCTAATGTTAATTTTGTGGGTCCCTCTTCAAATGATCTGAAATACGCGCAGCAATATCATAGCTTCCAACAGCAACTTTATGCAACTAATACAAGGAGTCAGCAGCAGCAACAACAACAGCAGATGCATCAACAGCAGCAGCAACAGCAAGGCAACATGTTAACAATGCCTCCCAATTTATCACCAAATCCAGCATTTTTTGTTAATAAATAAATTTAACAAAACAGAGATCGCTGCCCTGATGCGGACTGCTGTTCTTGCCATGCAGATAGAGTGACATATTGAGGCGCAATTTTCAATCTACTCTCCGCGACTATCTCGAATCGAACCTTTGCTATTATAATTATCATGTAAACAAGGTAATTTAATCGTATATAGACAACAGTTACTTATAAAGCACTTTAACAGATATGCATATGACGCGGGCAGAGAAAAATATGATCGATAGCCGCGAAAATTGTGCCTCTTTATAGATTCCATTTGATCCAACATACTAGTCTCCACAAGATAAACGCATCTCCTTATCTCTTAAATAAGAGTTCTTACACTACACTTGATATCGAAAGTAGATGTGAATTTTCCAACAAGGAGAAAAATTAGGTTTGAAAAGAACATATGTGTTTGGATTATTGAAGTAAAATCTAGACAGCTCTCAAATACATATTCAAACACGATGATAATTCCGCGATCGCTTCGTAATATGTACAAAAAATAATTACATCGAAATTTTTAGTTATTCTTTAGCAGCTGTATTTTTTGTCGTTATAAAATACATAATTATATTTGCTGCTCTCTGTGTTAAAAATGCAAATATTAGCAAATAAATATAAGTATGTAAAACGCTAATAATATATATATATATATATATATATATATATATATATGTACCACTCGTAAACTTATTTGTAATCGAAATGTTAAGAGAGAACTGTAAATTCTTCCATTAAATATGATAATAAAAAGAAACATCAAAAACGTTTATATTTTGTGAATTTATTATTCTTTTTCTTTTATCATCGACTCCTATAACGAAAATAACAAGTAAGAAAGCTACAGTCGAGACTGCTCGACTGGGAGATACCCGGTACCTGAACTATTCTGCTTTACATTGAAATGTAATTTGAAATAGTACATACTATATGATACTACTTCGATACTTCTTAAAATAAATCTCCTCTCCAATTAGCTCCCATGCGTAGCCTGGAGGTCTTAGCGCTGGGCAAACATTTTTTATGCAAGAAAAGTCTGAGTTCAAATCCCGCAAAATCCAAGGAATTTTTTTTTTTTATTTACTGGCTTTTTAAGTTTTTATCCTTTATATTCAATTAATACATTTTATTTCAGTTCTGCCAATATTAGGTAAACAGTTGTCGAAGCCTACTTAGTATGTAAATGGCCGTTTCATGTGTAATATAGGTAATGGCCCAGTTGTCTAAGCGGCCGATGCATTTACATTTTTTGGCCCGAGTTTTATTTTCATTTTTGTATATAACAGGCAGAAGGTGTCATCTCCGACCCTATATACATATATTCGAGTATATATATTCTTGATCAGCGTGTCCAGCCGAGTCGATTTAGCCATTCCCGTCTGTTCGTCTGTCTGTCTGTCCGTCCGTCCGTCAGTGTAAAACAACAGATCTCAGAGACTATAAGAGCTAGAGTTACGTCCTCTTTTACCCTCAAAAATCAAAACGATAAATAAGCTATACTCGTTATTTTCGGGTTAAAGTTAATAGATAAATTAAATTAATAGGCTTGAGCGGACGTTTTGTGAAAATGTGAGTATAGTCAAATGATAAACATGGAAGTTATTTAACAATAAAGTTTATGTGTTTATGTTTTCCTTCTTCTGTGTAAATATCGCCAATGTGTGTTGCTCAACATGTCTCCAGCAACTTTCATTTGGCAACTTTTCTTTTCATGTTGATGTACTTTTTAATTTTACCCACAATGCTTTGGGTACCGGGTAAAGCACAGTCGGTCACACTCGACTGTAGCTTTTCTACTTGTTTTATACCCTTGCAGAAGTATAATTTTGCCATTTTGCCCATAGAGTATATATATTCTTACTCAGCATCACCAGCCGAGTCGATTTAGCCATGTCTGTCCATCCGTCCGTGTTGGTCAACGGATCTCAGAGACTGTAAGAGTTAGAGGCACCAAATTTGGGGACAGCATTGTAATCCGTTGCACGCAGATCAAGTTTGTTTTACAGATTTGACCACGCCCACTGATGAAAATCACAAAAACTTTATGCAAGATATAGTCCCAATTTAGGCTTTAAGTAAATAGATTAAATAACTTGAAAGGTTTGTGCGTACGTTTTTAGAGAACCAATGCGTGTGGCTCAACATGTTTCTAGCAACATTTGTCAACAATTTATTTTTTCCATGTTGATGTACTATTTAATTTCACCCATATAGTTTTGGTTACCGGGTATGTCACAGTCGCGCTCACTACGCTTACGCTTGTTGAAAACCCGCTTGGCTTGCCAATTCCGTATATCTGGCATAATAATATTACATAGAAGTGTACATATCACATCACATATTTATTTATTTTTATTGTTTTCATTAATTTTTTACTTAAAATATATATTTTTTTATCTTTCCTGGCTGCTCCTTGGCATCTGCAAGATAATAATTTATGTATAGGTAATCTTTAGTGCGTGCTGGATACAGGTTGTTCGTAAATTGAAAATTTGAAGTGAAAACGTTTTATCCGAAAAAGAATTCGATAATATGGATTAATTAAACTTGCGTGAGTACTGCTTCATATATTAGCCATTAATATTCTTGATAACTTAACTTTTGTATATAACTATCCTTTTGTAATATCATACAATTTTAATAAAATTTTATTACATCCTATTACAAATCAAGCCAAATAATAATTTTTATCTAACAAAGTTAGAATTGAAAAACTCAGAAGATTGTTAAGTAAACTCATAACAAAAATCGATTTTAAATTTATTAGCTTACCTTTATAAGTATATACATAGGTATATCGAATTCCTAGATTTTATTAACTAGTGCTGCTCTGAGTGTAGTTAGTTATTGAAATAATAAGAATCTTAACCCCTTCGACTCCACCTTTTTTCGTTTAAACCTAAAAAACTTTGTATTATTTTATTCTTTTTTGTATTGCTCTAAGAAGTATTTAAGCGAAATTTAAAGTCGCCACGCCCTTCCATGTGGGATTTAATTTATTTTTTAATTTGTATGAAAAAATAAAAAATAAAAATAAATAAAAAATAAAAAAAATTGCTTAAGAAATTAAAAAAAAAATTTTACTATTTAGAAAAGACTTTTCTGTAACTTAATTTACATAATTTTTTTTTGTTTATCAAATTAATTTAAAAAAAACAGCTTTTTACATTAAAAAAAAACTGTTCAATGTTTTTTTCTCAGTTAGTTCTATTGTCTCTAAATCTATATCTTCCACAAACATCACAATATATATCTATTATATTATATTACACATGAATATATATGCAGCTACAACTTAAATAAGGAAATAGCGAACCAATGTGAATTGACCGCCGATGGTTAGACTCTAAACTTTCAAAGTTGCTCACAGGCAACGGTGGGGTCGAAAGGGCTAAGGAATATGGAAAAATAATATTTAAATCAGATATAATGTTGATATATTATAGAGGTAACACCAAATATAAATGGCCACACCCACTTCCGGCTTCAAAAACCATAAAAAGAGTATAATTTAGTTATAATGGTGATTTTCGGCTTAAGGTAAATAGATATGGAATAAATACATTTTTGCGGACGCGCTCTAATAAAGTGGCTCAAATCGGATGATAAGTTTCTAAACAATTAAGTTTCTGCGTATATTGAGTTCTACATTTGTGTTGAAAGCATGTTCCTGTGCTCTTTTGTGCTATTTTATTAGGGAGTTGTTCAACATTTGTCTTAATTTCTCAACAGTCTTCATAAATTTGAGCAGAATTAGCCATGTCCACGTGCCATTTAATTTTACCCAAAATGCTTTTAGTACCGGGTATCTCACAGTCGGTCACACTCGTTTGTTGCTTTCCTACTTGTTTAATGCAAGTATTTAATTTGTTTCGAAAGAATGAAAGAATATAATAGAAATGGAATAAACTGTATTTATAGGTTCCTGGCCATGTAAATAATTGCAGGCCTGTTGAATTTCACTTTTACTGTCGCCTCGTTGTACACTTAAGCTAATGAAAAATGATTATAATGATAATAAATTATTGGTTTTTACTTAGAAATGAAAGAGAATCGATTATATGTGATCTAATATGTATTATTTGCTTCTTAAATTAGGCATGGGTGACACAGTAGTTGGTGGTACTGAACTTATTCATATATATTTACCATTAAAATTATTGAATGTTCTTTTCATGTCTTAAGAATTGTTCCTTTAGTTAATAAAAGGAGCAAAATTCTAATGACTGCATATATATTTGTATACATAATATTAATATATGTAATATATATAAATAATATTATAAATAATATTATATTATAAATATATTATAAATATTATTATTATAATATTATTAATTTTTATTAAATATTTAGATTTCCTGTTACAAATAAAATTAATTTGTAGTTCCAAAAGGTATATATTTTTTCACTTAAATTGCATACATTTTAATATACATATTTTTCCGTTCAGCGTTCAATGGTGGTGAGTAAACCTTTTGTAAAGTGTAAAGAAACAAGAAAACAAAATGGTCGGCCGAGCGAGCGAGTTGTCCGAGAAACCATCCACGATTCTCAAAAATCCACCCTCATTTTGCAAAGGAGGTTTACTACAAAAAAACAAAAAAAAAGGAATAAAAAGGAGACAATCGACAAATGGGACACTCCTACTTATTTCTGGGAACCACTCACAAAATGGTGTAGAGAAAAAGGCAATGGCTTAGATAAACGCTTTTAAGTTAGTTTACATTTTTTTATTCTTTTTCTTTATATATAACTCGATAACTATGTATTTCGATGAAATTGTAAATTTTCGCTAATTTTATGACCTGAAAATAATTTTGTTTTAAACTTTTGGGGACAGAATTTCTGAATTATCGCAATTAGATCCAAGACCGATATAAGTAAATTAATAATAATAATAACAGGAAAGGAAGCTTACTTCGGCAAGCCGAAGTTTATATACCCTTGCAGATAATAATTAAATTAAAATAAGGAATCATATAATATATATCGTTTTAATCCGAAATCTTTAAAACAACGAATCGACGAATTTGGCCAGATCAATTCTATGTCAACTATAAGACATAGTGGTCCGATTTGGATGAAATTTTAAACGTATATCTATATTTAAATTAAATGACAATTTACTAAGCTTTAATCTGATATCTTTAAAAACAACGAAAATCGGCTAATTTGACCCGATCGTACCTGGCAGCTATAAGGTATAGTGGTTAGATTTGTTGGTTAGATAGCTGTCACTTAAAAGACCATTTACTTAGTTTGAATCCCATATCTTTTAAAACAACAGAAATCGGCTAATTTGGCTCCATCATTTCTATGGCAGCTATAAGATATAGTAATCCGATTTGATTTAAATTTAAAATGGTTAGCTATATAATAATCAAAGGATCATAAATTTAATTTTAGACCAATATCTTCAAAAATAGCGAAATTGCAGCTATAAGATATAATGGTCCGATTCCGGCCGATCCGACATATGTATATATTGGCTGCAATAAAAAGAGACTATCTGTAAAGTTTTATTCGAATAGCTCAAAAACTGAGAAACAAGTTTGCATAGCAACGGACAGACGGACAGACAGACAAACGGACAGACGGACATGGCTAGATCGACTCGGCTGGTGATGCTGATTAAGAATATTTATACTTCTTAGGGGGTCGGAGTTGCTTCCTTCACTGCGTTTGCTTCTGATCAAAATTATAATACCCTCTGCAAGGGTACACAAATAATATTAGAGCCTACATATTAATACTTTACAATTATACCGTAATAGCCGCAACATTTTTGTTGAGCAATGTGACTCTGCTATTTCGATTATTTATTGAAGAGCATAAATATATTTGTACAGATATAAGAATATATATGTACAAATATTTAAATACAAAACTATGATCTTTAAACCCGTTTTTTCGAAACCGCCTTTTTCGAGATGCCGGACATAACTCGAGCAAATCCTAACCGATCGACTTAAAATTTTGACAGAATATTCAAAATGCTTCTATCTATCTTCTATTTCATTAATAATTGATTTACGATTCCGTTTGTAAGAATTAAAACGGATTCTTGATGTATGCCTAAGCCTGGTTTTTCTCTTTATATATTATAGAAGAAGGACGTCATTTGTACGAAGAATAACAAATTATCATAATAAATAATAATGTCTGAAAAATTTTTTAGGCTTACTTTACTCTACTAATTAAACTCGGACAAGAATCGATTTTAAATTTATTAGCTCAACCAGAAATGTGTTTCTGTTTTTATTTCTGTGGCTAAAAGAATAGCCGAAAATTTATAGAATTTCTATTTTTGCGCTGTACTTAGTTATTGAAATAAAAGGAACATTAAGAAATAAGATATTGTATTGAAACATAAAATCGTTTTTTTTTGATCCGTTGTATTGCATACTTCACTTCCGATTTCATTTTGTGTTTAAAAACAATCATATTTTTGATATTTTAAAGAAGTAACACTAACCATAGAAGGCGACTATTGTCTAACATGTTTTACCGACGAAATTGCTTTTTTGACACTCGATTTAAACAATCCGCCTGTTTAAAGCAAGTCCTTAAATTGGTTGGGTAGTATCCAGAGGGTAAAATTAGGCAACTTTTATGTAAATAATTGCAAGCTGAAAAATTTCACTTTTACTGCCGCGGCGTGCACTTGTGTCCCTAAAACTGATGATTTCAATATTAACTGAATGGTGTTTACTAAGAAATAAAAGAGAATCGATTACAATTAGCGGACATTCTTATTATGATACCAATATTTGTAATATTTTCTTTGTACCAAAGTTCAACTATAACAAGCAAGTACCCTCTCCGTCTTCTTTCTTTATTCAAGATTCAACTGCGATGGCTCAAAGCCAAATTCGAAATGAAGGCTTGCTGAAATGAAACTGAGACTGAGAAGCCTCGCAGCATATATTCCACATGTGAGAGCGAACGATGTGTGTGGTGAGTTGCGCCCAGACAGCTGGAAAAGCTGGAGAGCACCGCACAACAAGGATATTTTGGTTATAAGGGCTCAGATCCACTGCATATTGCGAGCTGTTGGTTAAATCACGAAAGAACAGAAACAGGGAAACCAGTTTGACCAGTTTATATTATCGGTCCCGGTCCAGCCCCGGTCCTGATTGCCGAAGGTCGAGTCGTCGGACATATATGCAAATGTGAACAAAACTGACCCAACCCCAACGCTAGCGCGGCCTTGTCCCTAACCCAACCCTAACGTACGGGTTTTTGTTCCTCTACAAGTGTCTGTGTCCGTATAAGCTAGACCGGATTGTGGACTGGCTGCCCTTTGCCTAGCGTGAGAAAACCAGTTTTCATTGATGATACGTTCCGAACCCCTTCTTGGTCAGAGGCGAAGTAAAGTGTCCGGTAACGGACTAGCACCGGCACAATGGTCGAGAGGGAGAATCAAAGCACACAGCTGCCAGCAGCCAGCAGCCAAGGAGTTCCTCAAAAGCGGTGCCCGGTTTTACGTCCTAGGGGGTTGATATATTTCCAGTTTGTTTTTAAGATCTGATCTAATTTGCATATGATGATCCTTCCTTTTTCCGAGGCACGTAGAGGGTCCTAGTCCAAAGTGGCTTTTATAACACATTTATGTGTCTTGGACGTACCGAGCTGCAATTAAATGTATAACTCTATCCTGATCACCACAAGGTGGATTGTTAATTTTCGATAAAAATTGAGTAAATTTTTTTTAGCGATGTTCCACGCACTTCAATTCGGGGCTGTTTATTTATTTATAGTTAACAATGAGTTGCCAGCTTTAGAACTTTCGATCTAATACTAAGACCTGAACTTACAAGTCAAGTTAGGAAGAAATAGAAATAATGGATTCGGAAATATAGTATGTAGTGATATATATTGTGTTAATACTAACTTAAATATATTATTTTGAGAGTTAAACAAGTAATGCGGTCCGTTTTTCGATGACCTAAAGATGTAAGGAGAAGGGAGCACCCTTTCAGTGCTTGAATTTTTCGCTACACCCAAAATGCCAATGCCAAATGCCCACTGTGTATATAATTAAACACGACTGTACCCAGGACATCATTAGCGAGGGATTTTTGGCTCTCTCACGCCCATACCATTCAATCGCCATTTCCATTGCTGCCCATCCCCATACCCAACCTCATTCCGCGCTTTTTCCTTCCAAGCTTTTTCTCGCTTTCCTCTCGCCAGTTGATGATTTAAAAATTTAATGCCTCGTGGCTATTAATGAAAGAAAATGCTCGCGTAATAAAACAAAAACGGGCATTGTGGGCCAAGCCAAGGAGCGAGCGCGGAGCGGAGTAATGAGTGGAGGTGGAAACTGGAAGAAGAAACGGGGATGTGGACAGGACTGCTGATGGTGGTGGTGGGTTTCCTTACAGATTGCCTAACTGGACCGAACAGAAAATGGGACGCAGCAGCAGAAGCAGCGGCGGAGGCGAGAAAAATCAAAAGAAAAAGAAATAAATATGGCGCGCGTGTTGTGCGCGAAATAAGAAATTTTAAATTCAAATATTGATGATGAACGGCGGATGGAAAATAGAAGGTTCAGACTGTACGGCGAGATGGCAACCGATTTTCTCTTGGTGGGGCAGAGCCAGTTCTGGACGAGCTGTTAGCGTTTTTGTTTTTTTATTAGATGCTTGGGTTGGGGTGGGAGGAAGAATAATGGTGGAGGAGGTAGGTTTGGCATTAGGTCCAGGAAGTCACTAAAAATTTCCACCACGGAACGCCTCGCCTCGGAATGGTGGTTGCTTTTCCATCTTATTCAACAATTTTTTTACCCGTTTTTCTTAAACTTGACAGCTTTAAAATCTCGAAGAATCATAAAAAAACATTTCTTTTTTAACTTTATGATTTTCGCAAACAATGTAATTTCATAAAAACTTGCGAAAGTCCGACTGTATGTTTCAGCATAGAGCACTAAAGAGTTAGAGCCCCCATAATTGTGGTGACAACAATTTAAAAAAACCAATATATTTCCCCAAATTGAAATTGAAGGTATTCTTGAAAACGTGTAGATCCGGAAAAGAAGCTAGCTACGCTTTCTTTTATTTTTTACCCCCCAGGAAATATTGCTTTTGCAATAAAACAGTACTAAAAAAGAATGTTTAATGGTTCCGCTTAAAAGTTATTTAGAATCACATTTTTAAATTAAAAATCTTGTTTTTTTTTTCCCCAGAGTGAACCCTCGCGGCGTCAAAACATGGTATTAAAGTATTTTTTTGTTTTTTTTTTTCATTATGAACCTATAGGTCAAATTGAACTATTTTTATACTGAACATGTAGACTAATCAATTTAGTAGGGAGCTTTTTTTAAAATCTTTGCGCATGGTATACTATAGTTAGCTTAAATATGACTTGCTATGTATCATAGGGACACAGTTTGGAAATCGTGATTTCGAGAAAAAGCAAGAGAAGAAAACATAGCAGGGTATGCTGGTGCAAGAGCGCTCACTTCAAATCGCTATATATTCTGATGTGATTTGAGTTCTGATGTGGCCAAGGCTAAAAACTGTTCTTAAAAGTTATCAACACTTTTAGAGACCAAAGAAAAAAAAGATTTTTAAAAAAGTCTAGGGTGGTGTTGCCACAACATACAATACATAACAAACTATATTTATACATTTCTAGTTACATGTTTCTGAAAGCCACTCGTTCGTGCGACAAGCTTTTGAAATAAATTATAAATGGTATAAGTTTTCCATAAGTTAGTTAATTGCTTAACGTTGCACTTCTTAGAATCTTAAAAATACTTTACAATTCAATAGTTTGAATTATCTTCGAAGCTGTAGGAAATAGTCCGCCGTACCCTTATTTTCTGGTCTTTTCTTTGCGTTTGTCTCGAAACCGTTTCGTCTCAAATCTA
The DNA here is from genome assembly GCA_014170255.2 of Drosophila triauraria. Classification (NCBI taxonomy): domain Eukaryota; kingdom Metazoa; phylum Arthropoda; class Insecta; order Diptera; family Drosophilidae; genus Drosophila; species Drosophila triauraria. Next base: position 86,999 of record JABJVT010000118.1, read on the forward strand.
ACTTCCCTTCTTGTTTTTTTATATTTAACATTTAAAGTACAATTGCCTAACAAGAAATGTTAATTTGAAATACATTACTGTAAGAGAGAATTAAAATAATGCAAGAGGGAATTATTGTGCTAAAAAGAGGGGAAGAACAAGGGCTTTTGGCTTTAGTTCTAAATTCACTGATTGGTTCCTTAAAGAAAAGTTTCCCTTCGATGGAAATGTTAGGGGTAATTTCTCTTCCACTCATGTTAGGGGTAATTTCTCTTCCGCTCATCATTAGCTGGGTAAGATTTTTAGTCGTTTTAGATCTAAGGAACTATTTTACATTTCCTACAAGAAGTCCCTTAAGAGATTCATCTCATAGTAATTAAGCCATTTTATATAGTATGTTAATAGAGTACGGAACCCTTCTTTGGCTGAACGGTGAGATATAAAATTGATAAAATATTTACACAAAATATTATAATTTCTTATAATTTATTACAGATTACTCACCGGATAAGTCCTGGGATCCCTGTAGTCCGTTATCCGTTGTCCACTGGGGCTCTGTATAGTTATCGGCATAGCCCTGGATCATATCGTCCCTGGTCAGGTTCAGCAAATGGGCGATCTCGCTGTCAAAGAGTACGTTGTGATACAGCCACATGAGAGGATCCTTGCTGATTTCCTCTTCCTTGAGAGGTGCTATTCGCGTAAAAGGTGTGGTGGTGAAGTTGAAGCGACACACGAGCTGCGGTCATGGTGAAAACTCTCCTCGGCAGCCTCGTTCAATGGCAGTGGCCGGTGGAATGGGCTTTAAATGGAGGAGATGAATCTCTGGGTCCCGGGTGAGCTCTTCCAGGTAGTCACTAATAACAAACATTTTCCGGAGTTGCTCTCGATTTGGTTTGTAAAAATCGCGAGCAATCCTTTTCGTTGGCTTCTTGATAGGGCCAGTTTCTAAATAAATATCTATACCTTATTGTTGGATTACCAGTCGAGTTGCTGACCAGCCACTAGACCCTTTGCCATATCCGTTGACTCTACGATTCACAAGTTTATGCATTTTCAAGAGCTGATTATCTGGAACTAGACAATAAATCAAGAAATCAAGGGCTTATACTTTTTTTATACTTTCAATTTCAAATGGTATTATTTCAAAAGTTATAAAGCAAAATCCAAATTGCCAAGCTTTAGATTTTTATTCTTTTATTTTATAACTTGTCATTTTTTATTCTGATATCTGAAGCGCCACATATTGGTGTTTTTTGGAGATAAGGCAAAAAAAATCCCTAAAAAGCAAGCTCTCTTAAGAGAGCGTTAACTTAGGAAATGGAAATGTTAGGGGTAATTTCTCTTCCACTTAAATCCCCAAAACAGGGAAATGTACAAAATTTATTAGCGCCATCTGTTGGTCAACTGCGACGAACGCTCCGACTGCTGAACAAATTTAAAATTCCCTGGAGGCGCCACCTGTTGTCCAGTTTATATAACCTTCCCATGCTCCCGTTTTCAAAAAAATCCCTAAATAGCAAGCAGTGCTTTCATGGCTTGAAACTCCGAGGGCGACGAGTCTTAAAGAAGCAGTGCAGGCTGAACTGCTTCATTGCAACTAGTCGCCCTCCAAGTTTAAAACCCCGTTTCTATGTATAACAGTTTAAAACAAAAATTATTAAAAATATGGAATTATCAGGCAGGCTCCGGTTTTTATCAATGTATAAGAAAAATTAATACAAATATGGAATTATCAGTTTTAATAAATAAACCAGTTTAATTTTATTGTTTACTGTACTTTTTTTTTTTTATTGTACTTTTACCAAAACATTCTCAAAACATCCATGACAACTGTTTGAGGAATAAAAACCATTAAACCAGATTATACAAAAAGTTTGTGAAAACGAAAACGTGAAAACATTAGCTTGTCTGTATATAACGTTTTTTAAGATTTTTGGGGGCGAAAATGGACGTGGCCAAATTTTAAAACCAACTTACATTCTCGGTTGGCACTAACTTATAATACCCTTGTACCCTATGGGTACCAAGCCTTTAAATGCCTTTAAAAGTAGCAAAAAGTGACCAAATTGTAGTTTTTTTCAGTTTTTGGACCGATGAACCATTGTATTATGAAAATTTTAATGTGGATTTGATGTTTTCTTTATAGATATGCACACAAAAATACGATGTTCATGCATTTCATACGACTGCAGTGGTGTAAAACTAGATTCTGGTAGGATCTTGTGGTTCTACATGGTACGTGTAAATTCAAATGACCCAATAGATCACTGCTTTCCACGTCACCTCGGATCAGATTATACATAAAAACAATGCCTTACATCGTTCTACTGCTAATTAGGAGAAGTCTACTACTAGAATAAGAGGGCAACCTAAGGTTTGCATCCCAGTTTAAGCCATGAAGCGCGAAAAGTAAAAAGTTCTTTTGAACTGACTTAATGCGTTTGCTGTGGACGTCCCACTGGGGACTCCAAACTCAAGATCCGTATTCTAAAATAGGAAGAACTAACGAAGTGAATAAATTCTTCGTGACTAGGGGTCCTTCGACCACCGTTTAACAAATCCATGCACACCCCTGGCTTTATTCACAATATTTTGAAATTAAAGACTAGTTGAATTATTTGTAATTTATGTTTGTTGTGTTAATCGTCATAAAATTTGATATCAAATTTGATGTGATATCGTCACAAAATTTGATTTAAAGTGGAAGGTGCCGTCGTCACTATTATCCCACCTCGTTAAGAGGTGTTTTTGTTTGATAAACAAATCAAGATAGAGCTAACTTCGGCAAGCCGGAGTTTATATACCCGTGCAGATATTTTTAAGAAATGTTTAGTTAATAATTAAAGTATAAATAAAGGATAATATACTAAGTTTAAATTCGTCATCTCGAAAAAAATTTGTCCAGGTCGTTCCTATAGATCTTATAGCTGCCTATCGATTTAATCCGATACATTTTAAAACAATGAGAATAGGCTAATTTTCCGATCTAGCCGGTTCTGACATATATACTTATCGGAATAGCAAGAAGATAGCTCAATAGGTGAGAGACTAGTTTGCGTATAATCAACTAACGGACGGACCCGGCCAGATAGACTCGGATGTTGATGATAATCAAGAATATATAAACTGTATGGAGTCGAAGAAATAAATTCCTTCACCGCGTTGCAAGCCTCTGACTAAAATTAAAATACCATGCAAGGGTTTAAAAATCGTTGCCGTTGCAACGACTGTATATAATACGCCCGTTTAGTTACAAAAACTGGAAATAAAAGACAACCGTCACCAAGCCAAAATAATTGTAAAAGTAAAAAAAGAAGGATTTTCAAAAAAAAATTTAACAAGAAAGGAAGCTAGCCTCGCATATCCGAAGCTTACAACCAGTGCATTTTCCAAATAGGTCGATTCGATTGAAATTGAAATCGATCGAGAAACCTTAACGAAGTGTATAAAATGTTTATGAATAAACACACCGAACTTTAGCTAATTTTCCTACCTTCTCAATCAAATTGATATGTCAATACGGTTTAAACAAATTTTTAGACATTATATTAAAATTGTAAAAAAAACTATCGGTCTTTAAGAACGCCATGAGGGCAAAAGTTTTATATTAAAAAATAATAAAAACAATTTTTTTTTAATGAATTTTGTTAAAACATAATTGTATGATAACGTAATCTCTGGGGAGGAGGTTCCTCCAATGATTACTCTTGATTAAATAGGGAGGGATGGGTCAAAAATGATCAAAACCGTGATTACGTAATATGTAGACAGCACCTTTGCATTAATATGGTAGCAGTTTAAGCTATTAAATGGTTCAAGCACTTCCTTATTAATTAATTTATTTCACCGAAAACCACGACTTTAGCGATACAATTTTGAAACAAACTTGATCTTCCTTCAACAGATAGACATGGCTAATGACGCTGTGACGCTGTTCATGAATACACTAATTAAAAAATTGTCTGATTTTAATATTTTTGGTCACAGAATCGTGACCATTTGGTTACGAAAGTAACCAAATGTTAAGAAACCAAATGTTAAGTTTAAGAAAATTTTTTCTAGATTCAAGATTTTGTACATTCTATATTCAAGATTTTTATACTCTTACAGGGTATTCTAATTTTGTTCAGAAGTTCGCAATGCAGTGAAGGAAGCATCTCCGACCCCATAAAGTATATACATTATTAATCAGCATCGCCAGCCGAGTCGATTTAGCCATGTCTCAGAGACATGTCGCAAACTCAGTTTTTGAGCTATCTGAATGAAACTTTGCAGATAGTATTTCCTCTATTGCAGTTACCACATATGTCTGAACGGATGGAATCGGATCACTATATCTTATAGCTGCCATAGGAATGATCGGAAAAAATAATGGAAAAAAATTATAGCTCCCTGTTTTTCAACGTATTTTTAAAAATTTCGAGATATAGCTATTTTTACGGTTTTAGAATTACGGTTTTAATTTCAATAAGATCGGACAACTATATTCTACAGTTGCCAAAGAAACGATTGTTTGATTTATATTAAAATGTAAAATTCTACATGTAAAATGTAAAATGTGTTTTGTAAAATTTTTTTAACTTAACCAGAATGGATCGATTTTCAATGATTCACTTGCAGACTGCAAGAGTATACAATCTCGGCTTGCCGAAGTTAGCTTTCCTCCTTGTTCTATCTTATTTCACACAAAAATCTTGAAAGAAGAAGACACATTTTTGAATAAATTCGAAAAAATCTAAAAGCATTTGATTTCTATTATTCTTAAAATTAAAAAGTTTTGGAATTTTTGTTCGTATATTAAGATTTAATCTAAGAATGCATAAAATCTTAAAAGGAGTTTTTTCTCTATCAGTGTACATATACGTCTGGTGTCGGAAATTTCATATTCTGCCTGTTACATAGATCGGTTGGCTCTAGTTTATAATACCTTTGTACAAACAGAGACTATTTCACAGGATCCCCTGTCCTGCGCCATAGGAGTGATCGAGAAATAAATAGAAAATATACCTGTTTTACAATTTTATAATTACGGATTTAATTTCATTAAGATTGGACAACTATATCTGCCATAGAAGTGATCGGTGGATTTTTATGAAAATTTAAAAATCTACATGTAATGTAATTTAAAATGTGCAGGTAAATCTTATGAAAATGTGCATAAATTTGCTTAATTGAAATTTTACCAAAATATATCGATTTTCAATGATCCAATGGCAGTTTGCAGCCTTTTCATCTGAAAATAAATACCATTTACTTCTGCTAAATAGGCACCAAAGAAGAAAGTATAGGTAAAGAATGAGAAGAGACAACCCTACACCATATAGACTCCCTTTACATAGTACGCAGTTCGATTGCTATCTTGCATGGACTTAAACTTTGGAAACAGACTTATTTTAAGACCAAAGTAAACTAAGCGCTAAAAACAATCCCATACAGGAATTAGAGTAAGACCCAATATTTACCTTAAATCTAGTCCATTATGTCCATTCGTTAGGGATAGGAAGATATATTTTGTTTTATTAAATAATTAATTATTAATTATTAATTAATATTCCTATTAAATACAGATTACAACAGGGGCCGTTGGGGAGAATAACCCGTGCAGTAATAAAAGTACTGCGATAATAGCTGCTTCTGATCAAAAATCTAAAAAATCCGCCTTTTTTGTTTGACTATGTACTTAGTTGTCCCCCTTAAGAAAAAGAAATGTTATGTGTACCAAAATTATTATTAAATTGTAAATTTATTACCTTCCAAATCGATTGTGCCTTGGAGAAAATTTTCAGATGACGAATATCAACGACGACCAGTACGACAACTGTTAGTTTGTCATTTTATACAACGAAACAATAAAAAACAAGAAAGAGAGCTTAAAAACTGAGAGACTGGAGAGACCGATAAACGGACAGACAGACAGACGGACAGACAGACAGACGGACATGGCTAGATCGACTCGTCTGGTGATGCTGATCAAGAATATATATATCCCATAAATGGGATCGGAGACGCCTCCTTTACTGCGTTGCAAATATCATAGCAAAATTATAATACCCTCTGCAAGGGTATAAAAACTAATTAGGTTTTTTTTAAATTATAATATAAAATGTTTGTATTTTTATTTATGAAAATATGTACAGTACTAGCATAAATATAGCATATATACACTGAACACCAAATTCCTACAAAATGGACTACTTTTTAGGAAAAAATACTTTTTTTAGGACATAAATTCCTTATAATTTAAGGCAATAAATTTCAAATTTAATGCTATGGGCTAAATAATCAAGTCCACTTCGGCCTTAAATTTATATTTAAGGTCGTAGTCCATGATTCCTTGATTTTAGAAATATCTTTTTTTTGAGCGTAAGTGGGTCAAGATTAATGTTTTTAGTTTAAGAAGCAATCGACAGATGAGGCTACTTTTTTTTAAACGTTATTATATCTACATAGTACTGTATGGGGTTAGTAAATCGGTTCACTTAAAAAGGCTCTAATGTTGGATCTTCACTGATGAAGATCGAGATTGTGATCGATCGAAACGAGTCTGCTACACGTTAGATTTACATGTGAGATATTAAGCCAAAGATGACCTCGAGTTAGCTAGTATTATTATTAGTTAGCTAGTGTATTATTGGTCATAAATTAGGGAAGACCGTGAGGTGCTGGCGTTAAACTATTTTGCCTTTTCTGAGAAATTCCTCTTTTGGTTAATGTAGATATTTTGCAGAAATTAAATCTCTTCCTATAAACCTTACAAACAATTTCATTAAGATGGGACAACTATATCGTATAGCCGACATAGAAGCGATCGGTCGAGTTATATGAAAATGAATATGAAAAACATGTGAAAATGTAAAATGCGTCGGTAAATGTTATATAAATTTATAAACTTCGCTTTTTTGTTCAATTTTACCAAAATGGATCGATTTTCAATGATCCAATAGCAGACTGCAAGGGTATACAAACTTCGGCTTGCCAAAGTAAGCTTTCTTTCTTGTTTAAGAACTAGTAATCGACTTACTGTGCAATACTACCATTTTTTAAACGAGATTTAGTGGTATTTTCTTTGTTTTATTATAGTTTCCATACAAATACGTTATAATTATACAACTTGGTTGGGTCTAAGGCATAAAAATATGTCACTCTAGCCAATTGAGGCTTCTAATAGAATTTATTAGAATATAATTTATTTATGGCATGCTTACATACTTACTCCAGTCCATGTTTGGAAACAAAAAATTTGATAATACCAACCATAAATGCTGAATAGAGTCTGGAATTCATGCATTTAAAGTGACAGATGAGATGCCAGACCTTTAAAATGAATATCTGTATCTGTTTATTAAAAAGTTGTACACTGGGCTTAATATAGGCCGAGAACATGCATTTAAAACATAAAATGGTGTAGTGCTATCAAAAAAAAAGCTAAATGTACTTATTTTCAGGTCTGGCATCTCATCGGTCAATATGAATGCATGAATTCGAGAGTGTGTATAAAGCCAGTAATTGTTGCAAAATAATTAAGAAAACAATAAATTTCATATTTGTAAGTCTGGAATTTGACAAACTAGCTTAGACGGTATCCTTTGTTTTGAAAACAGAGAATATTTAGTATAATTAACACTCACTTTAAATAAAATAATATAAATTGTCTAAACTGTACTATTTTAATTCTATTTAAAAACCACCTTAAGCGGTCAAAGATAAGGTTTCGAATTTAAGAAACTAACTGACACTCATATAATGCCCCGGTAAGACGCACACTTTAAAAGGGGAAAACAAATCTTTGATTGATTCAAAAACTTTCAAGTCCTTTTCAGAAATACAAAGGCTTTTACAGTTATTAAAGAATCGTTGCCATTTTCTAAAATTTCCCTCATCTCTGTCCAGGTTCAACCCAACATTCAGAAAGTACAGTTGTGCCGCAAAAGCTACTATGTACACTTCGCCCGCGCGCTGTTTTTTGTTTTATTTCCACATGTCTTAAAAATGGTTTGTAGCAAGAAAGTTTGCCTGCTTGCACATAACCACAAGTCGCGAGATTTTCCTCATAATGGTTTTCTCTTATATATTGGGATTTGCGCACACATCTAAACACATACGCGTAAGAGGCTGCGTGTGTTTGTTTCACCCTTATGTACATATACACATTCAAAGAAATGACGCGGCGGAGGTATTACCTAAGCTAAAAGGAAAATCATTAGAGACTTCCTCCAGCGAAGCGATGAAGAAGAAGGCGGGCAGCGAAATTTTGATTGGTCGACAGAATTTCGCGTTGCCGTTGCGTTGCGCCTCCACGTTTTGGAGCCAAGTCTTAGACTTTGACTTTAAGAGACGCGACGCGAATGTGAAATATAACTGAAAGAGGTTGGGAGTATCAGGACAGTGAAAAAATCGTTGTACTCCTGCGGCGTCTGTTCTGAACATGATTCGGTAAATGCTTCAAAAATATATTTCAATTAATAGCATATACAAGTAGTAAAAACCTAAAACATTTTTCGCATTACATTTCTGGGTAGAGGGTAGAATTTTTTAGACCTAATTTAAAGCTAAATCTCTTTTTATCAGATTCCAATCCTTATTATTCAAAAAATGACTAAGGGTGTAAGGCTTGAAATATTATTCCACAGATCAAGCAATAGAATTTTTGAAAAAAACCAATCTATACAATGTAATCTGAAATCAAAAAAGGAAAAAACACTATCTCTAAAAAAAGACAACCCACAAATATTTTGTATATCAGAAAATTGCGTAGTCGAAGGCCTCGTAGCTAGCATTACAGCTTCTTAGTTTTGAACTTTACTATCATTTTTAATAAATAAATAAATAAATTATTACTTTAAAATATTTTGCTGTTTAATGCTGATCGGAATCTAAACTAATCCCATCACCTTTAGGATAATTTAAAATATTATTAAATTTTATAATATGGATGCAGAAACAGCAACTTTACGGATTTTAAGTTATGGTGCACATTGCAAAACCCGAATTGTATGCTAAATTGTTTTGCAGAATAAGAGTCTTCTTTGTAATTATATTCACTACATTCTTAGTAAGTTAACGTAAAGATAGAAGCAAAACTATATCGTTGTTCTTCGTCTCTACCCAATGGCAAGTCAACAAAAAGAACACGCATAGCGCTTCGTTCCTACACTTGCTTCTTATTGGCTTGGATGTATGTCTGCCTATATGTATTCTGTAGACCGACGGCATATAATACCTTCTTCTTCTCCCGTCAACTTTAGCGAACATTTTCGCGTTTACCATGAAACTTTTTACGCAGACTTTTAGGGGTGTCTGGAACTTCCCCCCTTTCCTCATTTCATCTTTGCCTAAAAACTGTCTTTATTAATTATAAAACAGATGGGAAAATAATCCAGTTTGAGGATAAATTTCTGGAAAGATAACTTCCTTTTCCTAAAACCTGTCTGTCCAGAAGTTTTTCTCACCAACTTTAAATTATTTTCTTGGGCACCAAAAAGGACAATAAAACACGAAAAAATCAAGTACTGGCCGCTGGACAGTAGAAGGGTAAAGCGTCTTCGACCAATACACCAAACCACCCCTTAGGAGTCTCAACTCCCAACTCAAGTTCTCACGGAATTTCGAGCGGACAAAAAGAAAAATGTAGCAAACATTCTAGGGTTTTATAATAGAAATTGAGTGCAAAAGATAGGACTGTTGTCTCCAAATTTGGTAGCTCTGGTCTCTAAGATACGGACTAACAGACATGGCTAAATCGACTCGGCTGCTGAGGTTGCTCAAGAATATATATATGGGGTCGGAAATGCCTTCTTCTGCCTGTTGCATAAATTCTCGGTTGACACTAAGTAATATTTTATTAATTACTATAATACATTAATAATAAATATAACAATATAATATATAAAGATTAATGTGACCCGAGAAACAAGTTATTATAAATATGTTGGTAAAATGAAAGAAAAGTTGAACTCGATTTGGCTTAGAGCTTTTGAGACAATTCTTTTGTGTTTTTGCTGAATTTTTTTCAGAAGGTTCAAGGACATTTAGCGCAAGAGAGTCTGACCACTAGAAAAAGGATGAGGTTCGGTTGACCATCGGTGAGATGGTGCATGCGCTTTGACCATGCACTTGGTCAGTATGCCGAATAAGAGCACACAGTGTTTGCTCTTATTGAAGTCAAAGAGTCCTGTGGAGACACAGCATCGACTTATGCAGGAGGCGTCCTCAGTATGAGACCACATAGAGTCGTGGCCAGTCGTCATACAGTGCTATGGAGGCCGGATCCTAATTAGATATGTTTTTATCAGAGGAACGGAATAGATTTGTAATGAGGCATATAGACCTTTATATGTTTCCACCGTCCTTATTGTGATACAATATACAAGATAGCGTAGGCAAGCAAGTCCTTACGGATTTTTAGCTGCTCTCGAAGAAAAGTCTAGTCTTTGAAAATGATGAATAATGATTGTTTTAAATGATTTTATAGCTACACAACTAAACTAATAATAATATCACTAGTATTTAAAAATTATAAATACATATTTATCTGATCGGGAGCTCTTAAAAGTTTGTGTTAAAAAATCCCATTGGATAAGTTCCATAGATTCAAATATCTAGGTGCTCAACTTGACAATTGATAGTGCTCAAGATATCAAATTAAATAAAATTGGTCATAAAAATGTTAGCAAACGTAATATTAATATTATATATATAAACTTATGTTATTAATAAGTTTAAAGAATAAGTAGACGCTTAAAAAAAATATATAAATATATGTATATGTATCTTAACCTATACATATATAAATACCTTGCAAAAACTACATTTTCGCCCCCATCCCCGCCACTAAAATTCTTGTTAAGTCCAGAGTACCACTTTAATTTTATTAAAACTCTCAGGAAGGTTTTTGCCCGATTTGTATGAAATTCGAAATCGACCTACAATAAAGGGGATACATTATTATTGTTTAAAATAACATAAATATGAGGGAATACCCAAAGGGCATTTATGAGAACAATTTTTAACCTATCGATGGAGCCATTTCCTACCCTATAAAATACATATAAGTATGTATTCTTGATTAGCATTAGAAGACTAGTTGATCTGGCGACGTCTGTCCGTTTCTACTCGAAGTAGTTCCTCAGTTTTAGGGCTAGCTGGATAAAACTTTAAAAACAGTTTTATTTCTATTATCAGAGCACGGTAAACGGTTTCATGGTCAAACTTTAAAATTTATTTTTGAATTACGTTATTGTTTATATCAAAAAAATTTCATACAATTAAATAATTAATAACACAAACTGTATAAATTAGGAGAGAATACAAGCAAAACAAAAATTTAACTGCACAGTAGCCGGGGGGCTTAAAAATAAGTTAGCAGTGACTAAATAAGTTAGCAGTGACTAAATTTATGCAGGTAATTTTTCTACGACAGACGAATAAAGTTTGAGAAAAAGTTGTCACCTCCGTCTAACCCTCTAGCAAAACATTAATTTTTAAGTAAATGGTGTTAATTTCTCCTTATTTTTTTGCTAAGCAATTTTTTAGATAAATAAAGTGTATTTTGTGTTATAAAAAGTAAAAGTATAGTCTTCCGATTCTTATAAAATTATAAGCGTAATTCTTAGAAAAGCACAAAGAGGTAGGGGTCTCTGGCCTCCAACATTAAGCGCGGCCGAAGTTAATGCATAGGGTTTTACTAATTCCCAAGTCCCTGTTCAGCAAGACACTAGTATAAAATGACGCATTTAAAGTTAAAGTTCGATCTGCATCAAAGTTCACTGATGATCTCCTTGGTAAGAGTGAAACTGGCTGTATGAAAAAACCTGCTGCATTTGTCTTCTGACAAAAACGATCTGTATATCTGGCAATTAATAGTCAACAAATCTGATTTCTGTATATGAAGATCAGGTTGACTATAGACCTGGAGTTGGCAAAAATACTAATAATGAAAATATAGGTCACGAAAAGTCATAATAATTAATTATAAAAATCATACATCAGGGAATTGATTAATCTATGTTGAAAAACTACAAAGTTATTATTTTTATATCCTTGCAGGGTATTGTTATTTTAGTCAGTAGTTTGCAACGCAGTGAAGGTAGCATCTTCGACCCCATAAAGTATATATATTCTTGATCAGCATTTCGAATTTCATAGTCATGTCCGTCTGTCCGTTTCTAGGCAAACTAGTCTCTCAGTTTTTTATCTATCTGAATGAAACTTTTTAAATAGTCTTCTTTCTATTCCCATTAGTATATACATATGTATGTCGGAACGGTCCTGATCGGTCCACTATATCATATAGCAACCATAGGAACTATCCTTTAGTTTAATTATAGCCATATATTTAAAGTTTTATCCAAATCGGGCAGCTTTATCTTATAGCATTTCATTGTTTTTAAAGATTTTGGATTAAAACGAAACATAAAATCCTTTATTTTAATTTCAATTATTATCCGCAAGGGTACATAAACTTCGGTTTGCCGACGTAAGCTTTCTTTCTCGTTTTTATCTATATATATTCTAATATTTAATGTATGGGATTTGTTTACAACTACTATTAATATAATAAGAAAGTGTGCAAAGTTTCAAGCATCTAGCTTTACTGAAAGTATTTTTGTCCGTCTCCCCATACCACACCATACGTCCACTGTGCAGTGGAATCGGGCCGGCTGGTGATGCTATACAAGAATAAAATAAACCTTATAGGATATTTGGAGCGTTGGGAAAGTTACAAACTATAATTATACTTATTAACCAAAAAATATCTGTATCTACGGTATTTCCTCTGAAGCTTGAAATTTAATTATCTACCCAAGCATCCTTTTATTTATTTCATTTTCGATATTAGTTAAAAATTAGACGTAGTTTCTTCAAGAAAATACTTGGATTTTCCGCTATGTATGTAAATGATAACAGCTAAATAGATATATTTTTCTCCAACACGCCAACGAAATTCTCGTTCTCAGTTAGAAGGGCGTGGTTTCGCAGCATGTCGCGCACGACGCCGTTTTATAAAACATCACGACTGGCAATACGCTGAAAGGAGGAAGAAATAGGGTAAGGTTGGGCGGGGTTTTTCGACTAGAGTTAGGGGTGAGTTTTCCTTCCTTTTTCTTGCAACTACGACTGAAAAATACACAAAAACCGGATGGGTTTTAAAGTCCTGCCTGCCAACTATAGAAATTGTGATGGCGGATATTTTTATTAGACGGGAAAAACCGTTAACTCAAATATATGTGCATCTATCTACCGTTTAAGAGTGTAATTTTTTGTCTTGAATTGTATTAATAGATTTTATTTCACAATTTAAAAATTTTAATAAAAATTAGTATAAACTAAACTCTTGGCTTATATTTTTGTCATTAAATTGCATTCTCTTAGCAAGGCAAATAAATTAAATAAGAAAAAAGTTAAGTTAAATATAATCTTTGCGAAATTAACCATTATATTTTTAGGGCTCGAAGAAAGCTTAAAGACATTATTTCAATGGGGAGTTGGAGTACTTAACTCACAGGAATGTCTACAGTATATGTACAAGAAGAGAACACTAGGCATTCAACCCTGGGCCATGTACTTACACACATATGTGTAAGTCTACACATAAATTTCTGAGTATGTGGCACTTAATACATACATAAAGAGCACCCTCATTATGTTAAACAGCGGCGCAGCAGCCGCCATGATTTTGCAAGGAAGGAAAATAAGCTAGAAAGAGCAAATCAGAAGTTCAAGGCATAAAAGCAAGGCAGCAAGCAAGGCGAAAGAGCTAAAAGAGCTGCGTGGGGAAACGAAGAGGAAAACCAAACCCAACCCCTAATTTTACATTGGTGAAGGAGGTTTCTGAAAAGATTTGCTTCTTCCCGCGGAAAAACCTAAGGAAGTTTGACAGTGTTTATATATCTCTACCTTGCCTAATATACATATGTATATGCTTATGACATATAATTACTTACGTATTTATGCATTTGCTTCTTACTTACATATCAAGCAAAAACACCTCTTATCGAGGTAAGATAAAATTGTCTATCGTGCCTTCAACTCCAAAGATTTCTGATATCACATTTTGTGACGAACATAGTTGCATTAAAAATAAAAAAGTTAGAAATTATTTAACTAGTTTCGTATGCGGCAGGCTGCTCTAGAACTTTCTCGGGGGTCATAACTATAATTAGCGGGGCATAAAAACAAAAACACAAACAGAAAATATAAAATATAAAATAATTTAAAGTAATTTTAGGTAATAATTCTTAATTAATTAATTATTAAGACCACATAAATTTTAGCTTGAGCTGTTTAATATAAGAAAAGTGGTTTCAGGAATCTACAACAACGATTTGATTCCGACAAACAAACAGACCATTACAAATTTTAACATGCCACTTTTCTTTTTTCAATGTTTTTCTTTAGAGATATACATAGCTTGTTTTTGCGGTTTTAGAATTATGGTTTTAATTTCATTAAGATCGGACAACTATCTCAGATAGATGCCATAGAAGCGATTGGTTGTTGTACATAAAAATGTAAAATTATATAAAATATAAAATGTAAAAATTTAGTCGATTTTCAAAGTTAGCTTCCTTTCTTGTTATATATTAATCAATTTCAAAGAACCAGTTTCATACCAGGTCTTATAGCAGAAATACAACAGAAAGTAACTTCCTTTCTTGTTTTTTCAATTATTTACAACTATAACAAGGAAAGCTACACTTAAGAGTGACCGACTATGAGATACCTGTTACCTAAAGCATTGTGGGTGAAACAGACAGACAGACGGACATGTATAAATCGACTTGACTGGTGATGCTGATCAAGAATATACTTTATACTCCATAAGATATATATATTCCGGATGAGCATCACCAGCCGAGTCGATCTAGCCATGTTCGTCTGTCTGTCAGTCTGTCCGTCCGTCTGTCGATTTCTACTCAAACTAGTCTCTAAGTTTATGAGCTATCGGGCTGAATAGCATAGTCGGCATAGTCTATTTTCTTTTGCAAGCTATGTATACATATGTCGCAAAGGCCGAGATCGGACCCCTAAATCCTAATGATCGCTAAACTAATGGCGGTTGAAATTCTCCCAACATCCCAAATCAAATATTTTTTTTATTTATTCTGTAATGGGATTATCAATACATTTTCATTTTTTTTATTGGTATTTCTTTTTTATTAGTATTTTATAATTTATTTTTTTAACGTTACCCAATAACATGTCACAAAATTTGATATCAGAAACTTTTGAAGTTGAAGGTGCCATTGTCACCTTTATCTCACTTCGTTAAGAGGTGTTTTGGTTGATATCAAAAGTTTTTAAAATGACACAAGTACATATGTAGGTCTCCCACTGTTAGTGTTAATTAGTATACCCCAATAACATGTCCAGATGTCGTTCCTTTATTAGCTATTATTAAAAATCTACAACACATAGTTAGTCTTAGCTGAACGCCGGTTATCGTCACAAGATTTTGTATCTTGTTAAGAGGTGTTTATACCCGGTACCCATAGGGTACAAGGGTATTATAAGTTAGTGCCAACCGAGAATATATATAACAGGCAGAAGGAGAAATCTCCGACCCTATAAAGTATATATATTCTTGATCAGCGTCACTAGCCGAGTCTGTGTGTCCGTGTGAAACAACCGATCTCAGAGACTATAAGAGCTAGCGTTACCAAATTTGGTGACAACATAGGAATCTGTTGCAGGCAGATCAAGTTTGTTTTAAAATTTGGCCACGCCCACTTCCGCCCCCGAAAATCATAAAAAACTGTATCTAAGCTATAGGCGTGATTTTCGTCTTAATATAAATAGATAGACTTAATAAGTAGGCAATCGTGGACGTGTTCTGAAAATTTGAGTAAAATCGGATGATAAACATATCCATGTTCATGTGCTTTAATTTCACCCACAATGCTTTGGGTACCGGGTAGTCGGTCACACTCGACTGTAGCATTCTCACTTGATTTTATCTATATATCTATATATATATTTAACAAAATAAATAAATATAAGAAGTTACCTATATGGGATCATTGCTACTAATTTTGATGAGTAATTTCTTGAGAAAGCGAATTTTTGGAGGTATGTGTTGTACACCAAAAGGGGAGCAGCAATCTCAAGGCAAGATATTCCTCGAGTAAATATCAAAATCGTTAGAGCCGACTTAAAAACAAATTTAAAAAAACTTAATAAGAATAAGTACTAATTATAAATTTGTAATTATTATACTTCATTTATCATTTTCGTGACCTTTATTTTCATTGTTATTAATTTTAGATAACTCGAAGTCAATACATAGTCAACCTTATCTTTATATACAGAAATCAGATTTTTTATATTACTATTCCCTTGCACAGGGAAGTTAAATATCATTGATGAGTAACATGCCGCCAATTTTGATGAGTAACATGCCGCCTTGAGTGACTATCAAAATCGTAAGAGTCGTTTAAAAAAAAAAAATGAAAAAAAACCAAAAAAAAATTTAATTACAAATTTCTAAATATTATATTTCGGTAGTTTATGTCAAGTTAGAAGTTATGGACGCGAAATATCTACCTTTTTTTTTTGTTTTCCCGCCAAACTAGTGGGAAAAGTAAAAATTGGATCAAATTTAAAAGAAAAATTTTAAAACTTTTTTTCAAATTAAAATATTTTAAGTTTTGTTTGATGGTTTAAAGTATATTGCAATCATGCACGTTTAAATATGAATCTACATGTATTTTTACATATGGTATATAGGATCTTTGCTTTTACTAACTTTAATGAGTATTATCTCCAGGCTATAAGGCCTGGAGTAACTATCAAAATCGTTATCCATTTTTAAAAAAATTGCAAAACCTAAAAAAAGGGGGAAAACCAAAAATTCGTAGAACAAGAGTTGTTTAACAAAGTAAAAGTGGTTACAGCACTCTAAAACGAAGATTTGACACAGAACGACAAACAGACAGACAAACACCAGGATAAACGTTTTCGGAAAGGCCGTTAAAATTTTGTTTATTGAAAATCTTTTGATCGGAGTATCGGATCGGGATGATTAAGGTCTCATTCGACGCGTATTTAAAGCTAGAATACAAGAGCATAAACAATTTGGGGATTTTTGCCCCTCAACAGCTCCAACTTTCAAAATTTATTTTCGCACTTTTCACTTAGCTTCTCCTGATCTAATCCGTTTTTGAAAATTCTTAGTATGCAGTTCCAAAGAGCTTTACAATACCTTTTGATCAAGATATAAATGGTTATGATCGGACTATTGTAGCAGATTTTCAACTGTACGGTTCTATATAGTTAGTAATCTGTCTCGGTGCACATCGTCACTACGTGGTCTGCCGTCCACAGTGATAACGTTCTTAGCTTTTCGAAGGGCGGAAGTGGGCAAGGCCAAATTGGAAAACAAACTTGATTTGCTTGCAACGAAAATGAATGCTGTCGCCCAATTTGGTGGCTCTACCTCTTATAGTCTCTGAGATCTGTTGACTCATACGGAGGAACGGACAGACGGCCCGACTATGTATATAACCGGCAGAAAGAGGCATCTTCGACCCCATAAAGTATAATATTCTTGAACAGCATCACCAGCCGATTCGATCTAGCCATGTCCGTGTCGGTTTCTACGCGAACTAGTCTCTCAGGTTTTAAGCTATCGGGCTAATGTTTTCAGCACAGTCTTATTTCTTTTGCAAGCAGTATATATGTCGGAACGGAATCAGACCACTATATCTTATAGCTGCCATACAAATGATGACAAAATTATTGCAAAACAAAATTTTCTAACGTATTTCTATAAATTTCGGAATATAGCGGGTTTTTGCGGTTTTAGAATTACGGTTTTGATTTTATTAAGATCGGACAACTATATCATATAGGTATACAAACTTCGGTTTACTAAAATTAGCTTTCTTTCTTGTTTTTCTATTCGATTCTACGTGTATATATATATAGTAGCCTCCTTGCGCACCACTCATCGTCACTACGTGGGCGGCTGTCCACAGTGATAGGTACACGGGTATAAATGGGAATTGAGGAAATTTCACCACTGACAATGAGTCTAGCACCAAAACCCAACTCCAACACATGGTAAGATTTTTATAGAAGCTTTCACAAAAAAGTCGTGGTTTCAAACCTTTCAGCTTTTGTCTGTCCTTCAAACAAGTCTCCTGTAACACAAAAGCTTTTCTGTCTACAAAAAAATGTATTTTTAAACAATTGAAAAATATGATTTATTATAATTATTTCACTGTTTATTTGTGCCTGAATTTTTATAATACTTAATTACTTTAGCTTATGTGAAAGTATGTCTTTTTCTTTTATAAATAGCTTGTGCTTATGAGGTTGGGGTTCTACCTTGGAAAATGAAAATAAGTTGAAAGAAAACTCTTGGCAACCTCTGAGTAAAAAATTAAAACTCGCGCAGAGGCGGCGGAAGGCGACAGAGAGGAGGAAGGGGGCCAAGCCCCTTCCTCTCAGTCTCGGGGATTGGCTTGGATATTTGAAAGCGAAGCCCCGCCCAGCCACTATTTCCAACGTTTCTCGTTGCTCCGTACTTTTTTCTAGCGGCACGGCACACGCTTTTTAACGCTATCTGCTGCCTCAGCTCATTCTGAATGTGTGTCTTTTGCTCTTGATGGTATTTTTCATGAGATTTCATTTGCTTTTTCAAAAGTGGGGTAAGAAGCCTCCTTCTCTTAACAATTTTCAAGATGCTTCGAAAAAAAGCTGCCTTCCTTATTTTGTGCGCCCATTTCTTACAAGGTACAGTCGCCGTGAAGTATGCTATATAAAAATTTCACTGTCAACTGAGTTATGTTAGAAAAGCGTTGCCTACCTTCGGGGGTGGGTAATGAAAGAGTGCTCAGAGATCCGCACACCAAAAAATATGCAATTGCTATTTGAGAAGGATAAAGAGGATAGGGTTAACTATTGTAACACAAAAAATACAAAGTTATAAACGGCTGTGGACCCAACAAAGCTGATACAATATATAAATAATTCGTTATTATTTAAATATCAATCAATTCAATTAAACAATAATAGAAACTAAGCACAGCCAGCAATAAGACATAGCGACATATTTCGATTAGAATCCAACTCAATGCCAATCAACGGAGCTATAATTTGTTAGTGTAATATGATTAAATTGTTTCGAATTATAAGAGAAGATTTATATACATTCCCCGCTCAGAAACTAATATGCGTGAAAAATTACATACGGATCGACATGGTTGTTAATGATCAAGAAAATTATAATGTATAGGTCGGAAATTACTAGCAATGAATTTACTAGAATTTAAAATTATCACGAAAAAAATATATATATTTTATCTAAAATATATCGATATGTTGATATTCTGATATTTCTAGAATCGCAATATATATATATATATAAATATATTTTTGGTATTTCCTAAAGGATCACACCACACAATGATCTCTATAAAAATAATTTCCCATAACTAAAAGTTAAGAAACGTGCTTAATTTTTTTTCTAAATATATATACGTTATCTAATAAAGAAAAAAAATGTTTAAGTTCACTGAAAAGAAAGTCCTATTAATGTCAACTAACATTCCTTAAATAAACAAAATATCAAATATACTCGAAATATCGATGTTTTTCAGGTGATAAATATTTAATTAATTTAATTTAAATATATTTTTTTAAATTATATACATATAACAATATTTATACCCGGGAGGGTACTTAGTGCAAAAAATAAATACACATACATATGTATATAATGTATCTATTAAAAATATGTAATGTATGTTAATAAATGTAATTCTTAAAAATAATAAATCAAAGAAGCGGAATATATCTTTTTACGTTATTATTATAATTTAAAATAAATTGTATCTGGTTATATCACATGAACAAAATTGTTTAACAGAAATGTTTATAAGTTCGCGGTTTGGAGATTTTTGGAAAAGGTCTATATACAGTTGCGAAAAAAAGAACTTTGTTAAAAAGAGACCATAAAAATACGGAATGAAATAATAGCACCACCACAACATTTTTTACAAAATATTTTAAGTTTCGCTGAATTGCCTTGAAAGAAAGTACTTGTTTATTAGATTTAATAATGATTAAATTGTTTTGATTCTAAAAAATAGTAATAACATTATAATTGCACTGCGGAAAAGCGTGTTATTAACAAAATAATTATATTCGAATAAAAATCAAACAGAAAAGTTGGCCAATTGGTAAAATATATTAATAAAATAATAGAAAATGTTATAAAATGGAAGGCTTCGACTGAAAAACCTCAACAAAAGCGATGCCAGGACCTTTTTGACTCTATGCCAAGCGGCAAAACATCTGTTATTGGCTATAAATGTTACTTAATTATTTATTAAATAAAGAAGATAAACTATGTTTTAATAGCTTAATATGATTAACTAATAAATTGTTTACGGTTTCGTCATTTATTAATTTCAGAATAAATTTTCGCCAATTTTGATAATTTTTGGGATGATTATGGGATGATTATGATTATCATTTTTGTCTCATTTCTAGAGTATCTATAGTCTCTCATTTCTAAAAGTGTAATCAACATTTCCCTAAAGTTCAAATTGTGGACAACTATCTAAAAATTGGTTATGCTGGCGGTGCTATTATTTATTTCGCAGCTGTAAATCGAAAACATATGTCACGAGATTTTTTGGAAAAACATTTTTGCTTGTGGTGCTGGCACAACTTTTCCATAACAAAGCCTTCAAAATCATTTAGAAGAAGAAAAAGTTAAATACATTTTATGTCAGTAATATAAGATAAACAGTTGTCGAAGCATACTAAGTATGAAAATGGCCTTATGTGTAAATTAGGTAATGGCCCAGTTGTCTAAGAAGCCGATGCATTTAAATATTGCTTTTTATTTTATTACTTTTTTAGTTTTCCTTCGTTTATATTAATAAAAAAAGGAAGAAACGCAAAAAAAAACAGAAAACAGGTATGAAAGCTACAGTCGAGTGTGACCGGTGAATATTGCAGTGTGACCGGTGAATATTGCACGAAACACGTTGAGCAACACAGAAAAGTAGGGTTGTGAATATTTTTTAAAATCGTATCGATATTTGTTTTATCACATTCAGCTGTCTAACTTGCCTTGCTGTTTGTTTACTGTCGCCAATTTCATTTAGACTTCACGAGACAGACGTAAGTACATTTTTTGTCCCAACCTTTATTTTTTATGGCGTTAAAAACTAAAGTAAGAGACATAAATGGGGCCTATCACTAAATTAAAAACATTTCTTTTTTACAGATGTTTAGGTTCAATTTTGAAACGAACGTATAGCGTTGTCGGCCGCCTCTGACCAGCGGCCATTACGAGAAGGCGGAGGATCAGCCGGATTTCAAAGAGGGCAAGGCATAAATGGCCTTAATAGAAAGGTCTGCGTCGTCACACAGAAAGTAGAAATATTTTGGTCATCAAACACAATTTTAGTTTAGCCCTTCATGAATTTCCATTAGCCAAAGGACAATATATAAGTTCTATACACAGATTGATAATTTTCTCATACAACCGAGCTTTAAAGTCTTAAGGTGTAGATATTACGATATACAGACTATATCCAGCTTTATGTTAATGGAAATCTTTGGTTGAACTCTAAAAGCGATTGAAATAACAAAAAAAATACGAAGCTCCATAGTGGTAGCTGGATAATCTCGGACATATTGTATTTTGTATAATTTATTCCATATATACCGTATATATATTTTTATTTCTTTTTGGACTTGGCCTGAAGCCCCACGTTTCTCCAACGTTTTATGCGCCGACTTGTAAATGAATATTTTAAGTATATGATACATATATACAGCCGCACAAGGGGGTATACAGAAAATTTTCCTTTATCTTATATCCCTCAAAAAGCTTTGCGTTCTCATTTCATTTTTCCAAAAACTTACTTAGCCTTTTTTGTAGCTCTCGTGCCTGTATATTCCTCCCCTTTTCGCCTTCCTAATAAGTTGCTGCCTTTCTCCCTTTCAGCATAAAACGTAAAACCAAAGGACGCGGGTGTATGGCGCTCTCTTCTTTATCTTCTTCTCCCTTCCTACCCTCCACCCTCCACCCTCCATTCCCATTACTATTTCCACATCCCCCATTCTTAGCTTCACCACAGTTGTATCGCTCCCGGTTTCTTTTTGGAGAATTTTGCTGAAACTCAAGACGCCACTTGAGTGTGGGTTGTGTTTTCATTAAAAAACATCCTGCGTCACATACACATACACTCGCTCTCTGTATACCGAAATGTCGTAAGAAGGAATATAGAGAAAGAAGGAAACAAAAGGCAAAGGGGTAAAAAAAATACCACCGCTTCTCCAAAAATTGAAGAAAGTTCAACTCCGGGGAATATTTTTCAACAAAAAAATGTAGCTATGGCATTTTGGGTGCTAACAAAAATGGAAGCGACACGAGTGTGTGTGTAAGTAATGCTTTGTGTGTACGCTGGCAAAAAAAACATAGTAAATCGCACTATTTCATGGTCAAATCAATAATTTTTCCTAACGATTCAGGGCCTCAGATAAAAAAATAGTGAAATGGAATATTTTGTATGATATATTTTTAATCGATTATGCGTATAGTTGATTTAAGTATGTTCAATATTAGAATCGTTCATGGAGCATAGTTTACTTAAATCAAGTAGAGATAACATTTAAAATTAATATAATCATATAAATTAATATAATTTGGTTTAAAAAATGGTTTAAAAATCAACCATACCTACGCTCACTTTTATTATGGATCATATTCATTATACCCTTGTAGAGGGTATTATAATTTTGCCATGATAACGCAGTGAAGGAAGCATTTCCGACCCCATAAAGAATATATATTCTTGATCAGCATCACCAGCCGAGTCGATCTAGCCATGTCCGTCTGCCTGTCTGTCCGTCTGTCTGTCCATCTGTCGACCAACTGCTTGACACGAAAAAATTATTTAAGGAGTTTAACTTATTAAAAAAAAAACAAATTCGCTAAAAAATTAAAATTACGTTGCCCCGATCAGGAGCCGAACCGTCCTCCTCTTGTAGATCGACAAATGTCCGACCCATTAGCGCTCTGAGCATCGAAATCCGCAAAACTATAAACATAATATTCAAATCGTATACAAGAAATCTTTGATTCTACTATATTTTCTTGCAACTGTTTAAATAGTGAAAATTACCACGGCTCACTTTGGTTTTATAATGTTAAATATATTCAAAATCTACACAAGACATATTTAACTCTTATATTTTTTATTGCTATTATTTATAATATTGAGTTCTACCACGGGTCACTTTGATTTTAATATGGTAAACTTATTTCAATTTGTGTCACTGTGATTTGATTATTTTTATAATAGTCCCCTTGGGACTATGATTATGATTATGTTTACTACTAAAATCAATGATTTTTATATTTGAATCGAAAATAAAAAACTATGCGGAAGTCAACTATAAGAACTTTTAAAATCACTATGCATTTTTTCTGCCAGTGTAGATATGCGCAGATGCCTGCGTGTGTAAAGCACACTCGGCACCATCTTTCCATACACCTTATCGTGTACGCGAAAATGTGGTTGCTGTGCGTACATAAATATATATACTTATACATCTGGTATCCCTGTAGAAAATGAGTTTGTTCAGGGAAGTATTCGGTAGCCCCATCTAAAGTTTTTCACTCTATAGCAATATTATATTAGAGTGAAAATATTATAAATATTAAGTTAACAGCTAAGTAGCAAAAATAAACGTTTTTGCAAGATAAATACGTTTTTAAACTCCTTAGATAAAATCCAAGCTTCCAGGTGTTTCTGATCTTATTTAATACCCTTCGAAATACATTAACGAGGATGCTGCCTGTGTGTTAAAGCAAATTTCCTATGTAGCACTTAGCAGCCTGCAATTTACGTCTCCGCTTCTCTAAGTATGTACTACATATACACTCGTGCTTCGTGCCCATGTGCTTCTTTTTGTGTTCGTCTGAAAGCAGCAGAAAAGGAAGTTATAATGCTTGTATGTACCTATATACAGTTACGTGGGATTCTCTTCATCTGCCCTTAACTTCTTATACTATTTATGCCCGGTAGTCGTGGGGTACAGGGGTATTATAAATTAGTGCCAACTGAGAATGTATGTAACAAGCTAAAAGAGGAATATACGACTCCATAAAGTATTTAAATTCGTTATCAGCACCACCAGCCGAGTCGATTTAGCCAGACGTCTGTCAGTCCGTATGAAACAACAGATCTTAGAGAATACATACAAGACCCTAGAGCTGGCAATGTTCTAGTTTTCTGCTTATGGAGTTCTTCTATCTACATCTCGCTTGCACTCGCACTCAAACTTAAACTTATTTTATTTGTTTTGATTTCTAGTTTATTTTTTCATAAAGTCGATCATTACTCAGTCTTGAGTCTTGAGAAGTAGCGTCGTTAAGGGCATTTGGGCTGGGAATGACACTGTGAAACGCAATTGTCTTTTAAATGAATGCACAAAGCCTTGAATAGCGGGTATCTCACAGTCGAGCACACTCGACTTTAGCTTTCTTACTTGTTTTATTTTAGGTGGAGATGCTAAGAGGGTGAATTCAACACTTTCAACCCGAGGCTAAAAATTAAGATGGGAAGGGTCCCCAGGAATTACATAGACCATTTTTATTGTTCAGTGCGAATTATACGATTCTTAACAGACATTAAGGGTTCATTAGTTTATATATATTTTTTAATTTGATTGAAGTGATGAAAATTTAAAAACTACAGTCAAAGTGCTCTAATCCATTCATTTTTATTGGCTACAGTAAGGGTAAAAGAATTGCTTTATCCTTTTATTTGCTTTTTTATTTTTTAATAGTTTTAAACTAGAAAGATGCTAACAACTAGTTTAATTTCGTAATATCGAAAATAATATGTTAACTTATAAATAATTCAATACAATTCTATAAACATATCAAGTTGAGTGAGTAATCGGGGAGGATCCCAATTTAATAGCGGTTTCTTTGTACACCAAAAATTTCTCAAATTTAAATAATAACAAAAATAAAATGGAATTCATCAATAAAAATACCACTTGATCTTTGTTTTCTAACCGGGCTTAAGTTAAATAAGGTAGTTCACCAATTTGAAACACATTTTCCTATTCTGTTAAGCAGAATCAGCATGGTGGAGAGACATTGTTTGGTTGGTTGGCTGGCCTTGCGTTTGACGAAATACAAAAATGGCGGCGGTCCATTGGCTGCGGGTTCGTTATAGAGGCAGGGTGGCTGCGGATTCGCGGGGCAGAAATGTAAATTAAAATTCGGAAAACGTAGTACTTAGGGCCGATTTTTTAATGTCATGTTAGCTTTTGTTATTCAGATAAATTGTTATACGGAGAAGTCTAGGCGCCCAAAATTGTGTTTGGGCTTGTATGACTTAGAAATTTTTAATTAGAGCTATTTCTCTATTCAGGAGTCAAAAACATGATTTTGAAAGGCCTACATTACTCCATCAAAATTTGGTCAATGTAAAAAGTTAGCCTGACATTGAAAAATCGGCCCTTAGTGTAATATTTTTGTACCTCTTTATTACATTTGGTGGTGCCTTTTTAAGTAAACTTTCATATACAGAGTATATCGAAATTTGGCTTTTCCCATCATCAAAATTTTTAAGGTGATAATTAACATTTTAATAAAGCATGATATAAGTACCACGAAAAAAAATATATGTTTTTTTAAATTATACGAATGTTACGTCGCTAACAATGTTCTTACGTCTAATTTTATAATATTAAATGTTAAATGTTCGAAGTATTTCTTACCAAATACGTACTATTAGTTTGCTGTTTGCAATTTGGCGCAAAACTGAAATATGACTATATCTTGCGTAGTCTACCGATCTCGATTAAATGGAAAGAAACTTTCCTGGTGGAATCTAAAATGTTAATACAAATATAAAATCACAGAGATTCTATCAATTTCCTTGATTGACAAGAAATATATATATTAAATGTTGTTCTAGGTTTAAATACGTGAGAATAAGACCTCAATTATCCCAATCTGATTCATTTAGGGCCGATTTCTCAATGTCATGTTAACTTGTGTCATTCAGATAAATTGATATTTGGAGTAATTTGGTCGCCCAAAATTTTTAACTAGAGCTGCTCCTTTAGTCAGGAGTCAAAAATATGATTTTAAAGGCCTACACTACTCCGAAAAAATGTGAATCAATGAAAAAAGTTAACCTGACATTGAAAAACCGGCCCTTATAAAATATTCAATGAACAAACTTTTAACGGCCCTTTAAAGTTAAAAAGTTTGTTTCGAACAACCTGATTACGTATATATTTTCTTGATCAGGTTCACCAGACGAGTCGATCTAGCCATGTCCTTATGTCCATATGAAACAACAGATCACAAATCCTAACAAAAAGTGTGATATAATAACTTTTGGGCGGACTTTTGAGCTAACTTAAGAATATGAATTTGATACAATAAACTTTTCCTATCTCCAGATAATTAGTCGAGGTTCATACCGTGGTTTCGAACTGGGGCGATCCAAAATGCAACCTTTTATATATTTATTTTTATTTCTACGATATTATTCGAACATTTATTTATAAGGTCGGTCGGAGTAATCGTTTCGAAGAGTATTGGGAAGATGCGAGCCTTAGGCCATTTGGGCCGGGCAGGCCACTTAAAAACATGGTGCACAAAGCTTTGGGTACCGGGTATCGCATTTTCTACAGCAGCTTTCTTACTTGTATTGTTCTAGCCTTTTTCTGAAGCAGTCAAAAGTAAAGAAAATATCAAAAGCTAGCTTTGAAATCCGAGGCTTAGAATATTCTACCAGGTTAGTTATTACTATAGGAACTAAATAACAAACTTTAGATGGATCGATAAACATAAGACAAAATTAAAATTCAGAAATTTATAAGACATTTTTAATATTTATTACTGGCGATTTGTCGAAACATATACATTTTTAAATGTCGACCACAAACGAAACTATTCGTTTGAAGTTCCAAAGACAATTAAAATAATATTTATCAAGACCAGGCAGATGTTTGCTAAAAATGTAATAAAAAAATGGGTCAGGGGCTGGTGTCCAGTTTCGTCCGTTATAAAAATACCAAAATTTATGCAAATAAGTTTGAAACAACCTAAAAAGTACATAAAATCGAGAAAAATTTGAAGCGAAAGGGGTTGAAAATCACGTAAAAAGGACAAAGGACCGCCTAGGGACGGCTGCGATTTAAATTTTGGGTTCTGGTCAGCTAAGAGATTTTATTCTACATTTTCGAGAGAGTCCAGCTGGCAATGTCCGAAAACAGGTTTTATTTCCCAGAGGAGAAACCAGTTAGACATCTTCTAGGCATTACGAATTACTTAACGTATTGTATTTTCTTTCATTATAGGAGCCGGAGTCCAAGTCCAAGTCCTATCGGTCACCGGTCAACTGGTCAGCTTGTTTTTTGTCATATTTCTTGAACGTGACTCTTTCTATACTGTCGTCCAGACATCAACCCCTAATTCTAACGGAAAACTGCTTTGCTTGTACTTTTAACTATTCTGGTCAAGCATTAGAGGTACGGCTAAGACGGGAATGCATCTTCTTCTGTCTGGTTAATGTCCCTAATGTCTCTATTAATTACTAGCGTAAAAAAAATATTTAGATAAGCACTTGAATAAATGTTAAATTTTATGAAAGAGAGAACAAGTTGCCTAAGTTTCTTTCGAAATTCGGATACCTAAATAAATAATTGAAGAAAGGAAGCTAACTTCGTGAGAGCGCTGTTTGCATACCCTTGCAATGTCAATTTGAACGAACCGTTCCTATGTCATCTATAACCAATATTGGTCAATAAAAACAAAACATATTACTAAAGGTGAACGAGTACTTCGATCTTTCTTAGAAATGCAACTATCTTATTTTTCGTACGTTACCTAAAGTTTCAATGATCTACAAACAGTTTGTTTAATTTTAAGCTATATAAATATAACTATTTTTGTTCAGGTCAGTTTAATTTCATTATCTAAGCTATTCTTAAAAAATGAGTATCTAAAATTTCAATAATAATAATATTCAGTAATCATAAGATGGCAAACTTACAGGATTATCAGAGAAAATCATACATAAAATAAGTGCTGTTATGTTGGATGCACAACAAATAATAAACATATATTATATACAGAATAATGTAATAATACAAATGAAAATATCAGGGAGTCACTAGATAGGGTTCCGCGGGCCAGAAACAAAAACCCATTCTTTTTTTAGGGGAAATTAAAAAAGGACACAGGAAGTACTGATAAAAAGTTTAAAGCATTTTCTTTGGAACATTAATTAAGTTCGCAATTAGTTCATTTTTCTGTATCTCTGATTGTGACTGCAAAACTTTACTGCTACACCATACTTTAATTTGGTTTTAGGAAAACCTAAAAGCAACCTCGGCACGGAAGAAAAATAGTTCACGAAAAGATGTTGAGCTGCTTACTTAAAGAAAATACGACAAAAGAAGTCTCAAGACATAATACAAGCTTTGTCCATTGCGTTTACCAGTGGCACAACCAACCCAAACTCAAGCACACGTATTTGCATAACTCCATGAACCATTTACTCCAATTGATTTTAAAAATGGATCTGCAATAAAAGTTGAATTAAAAAAAATAGTTGTAAGATAGCAAAAAGTCGAGTGCTATTGCAAGCCGCAAAAAAATATGTGAAAACTAGAGAACGCACCGTTTTTGTGTTATTAAACCGTAAAACGCTACAAACTTGTGAGAGTGAATGTTGTTTGGATGTTTCTTATGACAGCTATAAGATATAGATATCTGATATTTGTAAAATTAAACCCGTCTTTATAAAATCATAAAAAAAGGCATATTTCGGAGTATATGGAAATATGTTGATAATACCAAAGTAATATTTTTTCTACGACTAATCGTACCTGTTATACGATATAGTCGTCCGACCTGGCTAATTCCGAGTTAAATACTACCTGAAATAAATCAGAAAACTTTTTCAGGTTTTTGAAGCATCTGTCATGGGCATCATGATCTGTTGTAGTTTTGTGCTCAACAATTATATAACGGCTGCAGTACGTTCATCAACACAGACATAACTAGACCGACTCGGCTGTTGAGGCTAATCAAAAATATATATAACATGTAGGAAAGCTACAATCGAGTGTGTCCGACTGTGAGATACCCGGTACCCAAAGCACTGGGGGTAAAACTAAATAGAACATAAACATGGAAAAAATAAAATGTTTAAACAAGAGGACAAATGAAGCTAGGAACATGTTGAACAGCATTCCATGTTGTCAACACAGAAGGATAAATACACAGGAACTTTAATGTTTAATATCTTCCATGGCTATCATTCGATTTTACTCAAACTTTTGGAGGACGTCCGCACAATTATTTCATATCTATTTGACATGATTGATTTATCATGATTTGGTCTGCGTGCAACAGGTAGGAATGTTGTCCTCAAATTTGGTAGCTCTAGCTCTTTTAGTCTTTGAGATCACACGAACAAACAGACGGACATAGCTAAAAATACTCGACTGAGAACGCTGATCAAGAATATATATACTCTATAAGGTCGGAGATTTCTTATTCTGCCTGTTACATACACTTATAATAAAGATAGTGCCAACCGAGAATGAGAAATATACCGCCCATACTGACGGTGGGGGTTGACTTTTTTTTTTTTTAAATCCTAATTGAATAATCTCCATTTATTTTAAATAAGCAACGAGATGTGAGACCAATTAATCGATTACGTGTTTTGGGTAACCCTCTTAACCCTTAACAAAAGCTAATCGGCGAAAATGTAGCAGAAGCGTTCGTTAGGTATAAAAAAAGACTTGCCAAAAAATCATTGCAATGTGAACAAGCAAAAAAAATATGTGCAATGTATACATTTTTTCTACTTGGATTTCCCCTTTTTCGCACTTTGCGATTTTTTTGATGGCAGCTGAAGCAACAGGAGAAACCTCGCTCATTGTTCGCTTTTTTTCAGGTCATGACTGGACCTGAGCTCCACGATTCTCATACCTAGCATTCCATGTTTTTTTTTGGCGCATGTTAATTAACGTGACTTGTGGCACTCTTTTGGCCACTGGACAACAGGCCTCTGCGGTTGTGGGCTCGTCCTTCGCCGCGCAATATTTGTCCAACATATAATGTGTTTGCTTTTAAAACGCCACGCGAATCGTTCTTCAGTTCCCAGGTCAGTGATTGGAGCAGTGGGTGTGCGATAAAAAAAGAATGTTGAAAAACATCAGAAAAAAGCCTACAAAAACATTCCCATTTAAAAGTCGGAAAATCGCAGCAATTACTTCTCTTGATCCCTTGCGGATATGCGCGTTCCAACAGCTTCTTTTTTTCCGTGCTTTTCTTGTGTTCATTTTTTTAAGCTCGGTGTTTTTTTCGTTAAAATTTAAATCGGATTTATTTATCTCTCCCAGAGCTCCACACACCTTTGTATGTCAGAAAGTAAATTAATTGCTCATCAGTTGAACGACTTTTTAATCAATTTACTCCACGGTTTAAGCAAAATAATTTTAGAATAATATATTAAAGATTCAACATTTCGAAATGTGATTATAAATCATTAAAACTATCAAACCTGCTCTTGTTTTCCCTTCCGAAACTCTCACGGATCTAAATTTCCCTCTATTAACTCCTGATCAAAACGAGTCCTTGCGAGTCCTATTTGAAAAACTTGGCTTGCGCATTCAGATCCGCAAGAACAGAAAATAAATAATTTTTTTTATAATACTTACAATTTAATAGTATAAATAGTATATTAAATTTTTATTTGTGTTCAGGTTTTCCGGAACTTTAAACTAAGACTCTTGACTAACTAAAAATCATTTGGAGTTTGCACCTCAGAATCAAATCCGCATTTTTCTGATTCCGAACGAATAAGTTAAAAATGTGACAGTCATCCTAAAAAAATGCATATTTTCCTATATAGACTATATAGACAACTATATAGAAATCCGATCAGTACTATTTATATCTTGACCGAAAGGTATTGTCAAGCTCTATGAACGTCATGCTAAGATTTTTCAAAAAGGAATAGTTCAGGAGAAATAGGAGTTAGCCTTTTGTTCTACCTTCTACCATACCCGTTAGTATAGCGGGATACAGCTAGAGTTTTCCTCGCCCATAATTACTCAACGATTTAAGTTACAGAAATGTTCTATCACTGGGGACGACAGTCCACGTTGTGACGATGGGCACCGAATATCTGCTACGACAGACCTATCAGAGATATTTATATCTTGGTCGAAGATTTTTATCATATCAAGATTAAAAGAAAATCGGATTAGTTCCGGAGTAATGGGAGTAAGATCGCTAACATGCGTATTTTTAATGCTGTTGTGTTCAATTATTTTGATCCGATAGTCCATTCAAAAGATATTCAATAACAAAATTTTAACGTCCGTTTCGAAATGAAATCGTTTTTCCTGTTGTTTGTTTGTCGTTCTGTATGAAATTGTATTGTATAATTGTATCATTAAAAATCAATCCATTCAGCAGTTATGTACATTTTCATATCATTTACCTACGCATTTAAAATTATACTTGTAAAATTGTACATTTTTATATAAATCAACCGGTTACTTCTATGACACTTCTATGGTTGTCCGATCTTAATGAAACTAAAATATATATATTATATATATATTTATTGGTCCGATCTTAATGTTTTTAACTCAGCTCGATTTTATTATTATATAAGTTTTAGATTAAGTAGTAATGGTTAAGATATTGAAAGATTACAAGGTATTTTTAGTATTCCGTTTTTTTCCGCTGTTAGTCTGCTGTTCCTGATCTCTTTCTGCTGCTATGCTGCTGTTACTGCTGTTCATCTGGTGTTACTGTTTTTCTGCTGTTCTGCTTTTCTGCTGTTACTGCTGTTAATTTTCTTTACTTCTCCTAGTTTCTTTAAGATCGGACAACCATAGAAGTACCATAGAAGTGATCGGTTGATTTATATGAAAATTTACAATTTTACAAGTATAATTTACTACTTGAAAGACAAGTTTGCGAAGAATGCGACAGACGGATTGATGCGATTGATTTCGCGTCCAAAACAATATGTGCCAGTGATGCCACCCTGTCCGATTGTGGTTTTCAGAGACCACTGCTGCCACCTTATGTTTAAACATTAAATTTGTCAACATTCCATGTTTATGTGCTATTCAATTTCACCCACAACGCTTTGGGTACCGGGTATCTTACAGTCGGTCACACTCGACTGTAGCTTCCCACTTGTTTTACATTACTTTAAACTTTAATCTTTAAAGTAAGTAATGAACCCTATGGGTACCGGGTATAATAAGACAAGTGAGAAAGCTACAGTCGAGTGTGACCGACTGTGAGATACCCGGTACCCAAAGTATTGTGAACACGAATATGGAAAACAAAATGTTGACAAATGAAGACAAATGTTTCTAAAAACATGTTGAGCAACGTTCAAAAAAGACAAATTTTGCAGCTGTACGCAGCTGCATTACGAATTAATACTGCTACTGCCTTTGTGGCTCAGGAAAAGAAGAAACATACACAGAAACTTAATTGTTTAAAAACTTTCATGTTTATCATCCGATTTTACTCAAATTTTAGAAAACGTCCGCAAATGCTTACTTATTTGTTTTATCTATTTATATTAATCCATAAATTAGGACAATAGCTTATGAAAAGTTTTTTTCGATTTTCGGGGGCGGAAGTGGGCAAGGCCAAACAAACTTGATCTGCGTGCAATAGATTCCAATGTTGTCACCAAATTTGGTAACTCTAGCTCTAATAGTCTCTGAGATCTGTTGTTTCCCTCGGACGGACAGACGAACCTGGCTAAACCGAGTCATGAAAAATAATTCAACGTACCGTGTTTTAGATATTTGCGTAAAAGCAGATTTTTTATTTTACGCTAAAAATCTCAAAAACCGTTATTCAACAAATTCGTACTATCCAAAGTGCAATAGGTACACCTTTCCGAAAATATACGGCTCTTTTAGGTCGAGGCTTATTAATGGAGATATAAGCGTTTAAAGTACAAAAAAATCATGCAATAGACCCAAAAATATCTTTTTAACCTAACCTAATCATTGGAGGAACCCTCCCCTATGATTAAGTATTCTAAAAATTGTTTTTGTTCTATAATGTAATAAAAAATTGTTTTGTAATTAAATATAAATATGTCATAAATTGCTTAATTGTTGCTTAAATGGACACAGTTTTTCTTTTGTCATCTTTCAGGCTACTTTTCACATGAAAACACAGAGATTCGCTATGTAACCATTGCATTTGGATTTGGACTTCAAGTTTCTTTATAAAAATACGATAATATAATAATGAACATTTTAGTTTTCGGGCCCGGTTGACCTTTTGCTGAACATGTCTGTATGTTGCAAGGTATTATAATACCAGAAGTTTGCAACGCTGTGAAATTAGCCGATTTTCGTTGTTTTTAAAGATATCGAATTCAAATTAAATATATCCTAATATTGTGATGACGCGTTCCCAATTATATACTTTTCTCATTTTGAGTACATGCTTGCCTAAATTTAGGTATATTTTCCCCACCTTTAGAACAAACAAGTAGGAAAGCTACAGTCGAGTGTAACCGACTGTGAGATAAAGCAAAGCATTATGGGTAAAATTAAATAGCATATGGACATGGAAAAGAAAAAATGTTGGCAAATGAAGACAAATGTTGCTAGGAACATGTTTAGCAACACCCAAAAAAGACAAATGTTGCTAGGGACATGTTGAGCAACACGCACGTGCGCTCTCAACATAGAAGAAGAAGAAGCATATACAGAAACTTTATAATCTTTTTCGGGGGCGGAAGTGCGCTTGGCCAAATTTTAAAACAAACTTAATCTGCGTGCAGCGGACCAGAATGCTGCCACCAAATTATAGTCTCTGAGATCTGTTTACCAACACGGATGGACGGACAGACGGACATGGCTAAATCGACTCGGCTAGTGATGCTGATCAAGAATATATATACATTATGGGGTCGGAGACGCCTCCTTTTGCCTGTTACCTACATTATCGGTTTGCACGAAGTTATACCATTGTACCCTATGGGTACCGGGTATAAAAAGGCATAATAATGTACATTTTCTATAGTTCCGCAAGATGTATTCCAAAGGGTCTACCTAAAGAACTGGTTGTAGAAGAACTAATCAACGCAGGTCAAGTTTCTTTTTGATTTATATAGCATATGTCAAGGCAAAGCGATCTAATAAATACATTTTAAAATACATTTTCAATGACTATAGCGCGTTTCCGTTGCCTAACTCCTAAAGAAATTATGGGCATGGAAAATCCCTGTTTTTCCTAAACTAGCCAATTTAGTGAAGTAGTAGAACTAGTGAAGTAGTAGAGCTGTTTAATACATGGGGTTCCAGGAATCTTAAACAGCGATTTGATATAGAACGAAAAACAGAAAGACAAACAAGAAAAGGTTCTATATTTTTTGAGTAGAGTGTCGGATTTGGTGTCTTTAAACGCGTTTTCAAACCCAGAAAAAAACCGATCCAATTTTAAGCAAGAAGGGAAGCTAGCTTCGGTAAGCCGAAGTTTGTATACCCTTGCATTCTGCAATTGGACCATTAAAAGTAGATCAATTTTGCTAAAATTGAAAACATATCGAAGTTTGTACATTTATAACCTTTTTATAACTTTCGTATAAATCAACTGAGCGCTTTTATGGCAGCTATATGATAAAGTTGTCCGATCCTAAAGAAAATAAAACGTAATTCTAAAACCGTAAAAACAGCTATATCTCGAAATTTATAGAAATGAGTTGAAAAACAGAGAAGTTATAATTTGTTTCTATTAATTTCTTGATCTATGGCAGCTACATACAGAAATAAGGCTACGTTGCAGACATCTCTTTAAAATTGAATTACCGGCTGCAAGGGTTTACATTTTCACCCATATTTCTTCTAAACCAACTGATTTCTTAAAAGTCCAAGTACGCAACCGTTGTCTTAAGCGGTACTTTTGGATTGGTGAATACCTTACTACGATCGGGCAGTTGCACCTGATTTTCAATGCTGCGTGTTTGTACATATCAAACAAGGACACCTCCTAACGAGGTAAGATAAGAGTGACGATCGTACATTATTATATT
Source organism: Drosophila triauraria (assembly GCA_014170255.2). NCBI lineage: Eukaryota > Metazoa > Arthropoda > Insecta > Diptera > Drosophilidae > Drosophila > Drosophila triauraria. Next base: position 122,089 of record JABJVT010000118.1, read on the forward strand.
AAGATAAGTTATGTCAAGGCAAAGTGATTATAATTTCGAATTACCTTTCCAAAGACATATAGCACGTTTCTGCAACTTAAGTTGTTTAGAAGTTACCTGATATGTATTAGAAATTTACCTGTTTAACCGCCAACCAAATTGCTTCCAGACTCTAAAACGAAGATTTCATACAAGCAATAGCACATCCATAAGTACATACGTTTGCATTTCAAAAAGGTCGTCAAAATCTTCGTTATTGAATATATTTTGAACGGATTTTCTTATTAAAATGATTGAGGTGTCGTTCAGCGGGTATTTAAAGCTAGAACTTCGTAGCGATTTAAAATGTTTGCACTTTTGGTAACTAACTACTTTCTACAAATAAAAAATTAGAAGGCGTTTAGTTAGTTTCGTAACCGGCTCGCTGCTTTAGAATCGCTTTTTACGAAACTAATTAAAAAATAATAAAATAGTTATTTCTTCCGAATCAATGCAAACTTTTCTTTCTTTATCCGTTTAATTGTTAAAAACCATTTAAAGTAATTTTTCTTTCTTAAAAAAAAAAAGATAGGACCAAATATAAACTTGCTTATCAGTAAAAGTATGACCATTTGTTCAAAAATGTAGTAATGGACGAGGTGTTTCCAGTTGCCATCCGCTAGGTGTCCTCTGCGATTTTTTTTTCACTTCAAAGGGATATTTTTTTGGACGTGCCGTCATTTCAGAGCGTTGCTAAGAGAGAGCGCAAGAGAACGAAAGTTTATCCGCTCTTACGGCGTCGACGAGTACTTCTCTTTTTATTATTTCATATATAGAGCGTTTTTCTTAAATTCCTAAAAATTCGCAGTTGCTAATTATTTTGCTATTTTTTTTTAAATCTAAATCTTTTACTTTACTTGGAAATATATTTTTAAATAGTATAAAAACCTATAAAAAGGTTACTCCATCAATAATAAAATAATTTGTTTGTAAGTCTACTTGTTTGTAAGTCTATTTGTTTGTAAGTCTACCTCTTAAAAACTTGAGTCAGCAATGGTAAATTTATAATCTATAATTATTATTGATACGTGAACAAGCATTTCTGTTGTTTTGTGCTTTTGAGTAGATGGCATTGCTAGTGTTCTAAACCCCCTAAGCCCCAATCTGTATTATTTATTTATTTCTTATATTTATAGCACTAGTCAAAATGGAGTTTGTTTTAAATAATATTTCTTAATCTTACAATTTACTTATAAATATTTTACTGACATTTTGATTTCGTTACTTATTTCTATATTATTTTGTTTTGTTTTTATTGATTTTGTATTTTGGTTTTATACTTATATTATCTTTTTTTTGTTTACTATTTTTGTTTATTCTATTTTAAATATTCTTTAATTTTTAATTTAAACTGAGTTGCGCACCTAATAGTCTTTAAGTTATGTGGGAGGTTGGTCCAGAGGCGGATAGCATTGGTAAAGAATTGTCTGCTTGAGATTAGAGATCTATATCTTGGGCATATGAAATTATTGGTCCTTGTGGATGTTGCAGAGCAGAGCTTATTGTAGAGATACGGTGGTTTCCGTTAGTTATTGCCGTTATTATTATATAGGTATTGTCAACTGACAACTATAATTCGAATGATTAAAATGCTTCTCGGTTTTTAGATAATACAGATTATATACCAAATTCCTTGAGGCAACTTGGGGCTTAGAGGGTTTAAAAATAATTAATAGTTGAATTTCGTCAAGTGGTAATTCGTGATACAGGAAATATACTCTTTACGTTCTTAAGGCATTGTCCCATCACAATCTGGAAACTGAAAATTACAACTTTAATCATTAATAATAAATAAAAACCAAGGAAGGGAAACTATATGAAAGCAAGTCTTGGGAATAATAATTTAGTCAACACAAATATATTATATATAAGAGTAAACCCGTTTTAAGTCTCCTTGTCCTAATTATATATGTATTAATATTATGATAACATCATCTTTTAAATAAACTAAGAAGTAATTAACATTATATTTCTTGAATTATTAATTTAGGTAATTCGAAAAACTATATACAGTATGCGTCACTTAAAGTTGTTGGTAGCAATTAGTAAATGCCCAGAAACACAGTCAATAAAATACCTCAATTTTTTCTCGGTCCTTTCCTCTTTTCGGGTAATTAAACATGGAAACTTTAATAATAATAACTTGAGGAAAAAATGTTAGACTCAAAAGCTGTTACACGAGACAAAGAAAAGAACAGTGGAGCGGCAATCATAAATACTTTTTGAAATAAGGATATACGACAAAGAGGCAACAGAAAAAGTGGAACAAATTTGTAACATTTCTTGTATCCCTCAGATACTTTTCCTTTTCTTCTTTTTTGCCACCTCCACAGCCATTTTTCTGTTGATTTTCCTGCTCTTCTTCTGGAAATTCATTTTTAAATTGTTTTTTAACGCGGGCCCAACAACAAAACTGGGCCGCGTCCGGTTTAATATTATCGGGAGTGTTGTGTAACTAACACACGCACACGCACACGCACCCGCCCTGCACCCGCACCCTTACCATTCCTTGGCCGGACTCCGCGAAAGAAAACCCTTCATTTTCATCAAAACAGCGAACGAACGAACCTTTCCAAGTTCCTTTCCAGCATCGTCGTCTTCGGCGGATTTTTCTCCCCTCAATTACATTTTATTTGCGCAAAAGTTGTTGTCTCTCCCTTTCCCCCAATCTCCTCCCGCTACTCCCTGATACTCTACTTAAAGCTGGTGCAGGACTACATTCCTATTCCCATTGCCATGGCACTGCCATCGTCATCCATCAAGTCGGCCTTGGCAGCAGCGTTCGTTTGCTTGCCGTTCTTTTTGCGGAAGGAAGCGCGACGCGCCATACCAACAACATTTATTTAAAAACCTCGGAAAGAAAATACAAAAAAAATATATATAATGAAAGACAACAAAAAAAGGGCAGCAACAACTGTAGGAAAAGGGTAGATGGAAGGTCGGGTGGTCGGTTTGCTGGACGTTGGGTGGGTGCAAGTTGATGGTTTTTCTTGGGCCACACGAAACAAAATGAAAATGGCAGCGTTTTTAATCACTGTTCTCTGTTATATATAAAATAGGTAATATTTTCATGTTATGTTATTAAGTATGGGTTGCCTATGTCTTAAAAACTGCCACAATCTATTGAATAGGTTCATGGCTATTGGAGAGCGAAAATCTCGCAACGGATAAAATTAACCATGCATACATATGACTCATTCCGACAAATGAAAAATGAGCTTAATAAGGCTGATATAATATAGAACATTCCTAGCTCTCCAAAGGTCAATTAATAATATATTAATTTGTATTTATATCACCCTTGCAACGAATTATACATTTTGACAAGATGCTTGTAGGCATTTCTGGGCTTTTAAACCATAGAAACCTTCAAGCTGTTGTGGAAACATAAGCATAGGTCCGCATAACTATAATTGGATCGCTGGTTCTCTGGCTACCATACATATTATTTATTATTTATGTATAAGCAGCACTCCCATTAATATTTTATTATTTTCTATTACCAATAAACGGAGAATAATAATAAGTAAGTTTCAAGTTATTTTCGTCTGAGCGGTACATTGATACCTGTCCTATATCTGTGAGTACTTCGTACTCTTGTGCTTGTTTGTATTTATATGCCGAAAGCCTGGAATGGTAAAAAAGCGGTAGAGCATTTTGATTGCGGAATATGTAAATGATCTACGCAAGACCCGGGGGATGATGAGGAAGCCAAAAACGTTTAGAAAAATCAGTGTCCGAATTTTCCAACCCTTTTTTAACACTTTCGAGGTCCACCTATCCATCGTTTGGCCTGACCCATATCCTACCTACATATGTATGTCTGTCTGTCCTGCCAGAGTGATTGCTTTTGCTTTTTGTTTGTCCTCCGCTTCCGCTGTCCCTTTTGCCGCTTTTAGCCGTCCGTCCGCTTTATGCATAAATTAGCGAGCAGCGACCAGGCGACCCTCGGCGGTATGATCGCTGATACACCGTTGCTGTTGCCGTTGCCGTTACCGTTACTCACTGGAGCCAAGCTCGCACCGACGACGGTGCGGTGCCATCTGGTACAACGTTGTGAGTCCCCTCTGAAACTTGAAACAGCCTGCGTAATGGATTTTGAAGGGGGTTAGGAGACGGAGCGACTGGACCGAAATGGGGCTCGGACCTAACCCTTCCAAGGGTTGTTTTTCTGCTTACGCCTGCGTGACCCTGTCTGTGGTCCGTACTGTAAGCAACCGATTCACATTTGCCATTTAGCTGTGGTAGCGCCGCTAGCTTACATCTGCCGCCACATAGATCGACAGACAGCGCATCCGGCTACGAACTATAAAAGCCTAACAACGACGTTTCTATGTGTGATAGCACCAGGTTCTTGAACTGAACTCTAATCTAAAGTAAGATTTGCACCAGCCATACTTTGAAAGCGATTTTAATATCACTGAAGATCTGCTTTCAGGAAGATATAATTTAATCGTTTTGTTGCCTTACTTCTTACTTCTCCAGTTTTCTTCGACTGAATGAGTGTCGCGGAAGCAGATGTGTGCAGCTTGCAGATGCAGATACAGGTACAACACGTAAAAAGAGATACGATACCCAAAGCTTAGTGCGTTGAAAAAGATACATTTTGAACCGCTGCACAGTGGGGCCATTTGAGTTTCTTCGTTGCAAAGTTAATAACTTTTGGACCAAGTAAGACAATCGAATAATTTGAAAGGCATATGACAGATAATTGTTAAACCTATTAAAAATATGTTTAAACGAGCTACTCTTTTTAGTTATAATTTATCAAAGTCAAAATTTATATGATAACAAAAATCACGTTTATTTTACAAAGAAAAATATATTTTAACCTTTTGAGATTTTTTTGTGTACTTATTTTAAATGTTTTTAATTAGTGTTTTAAAATGTTTGAAATGCAAAATAAAAAAATAAAAATTTATTTTATTTTGTAATTATACCCTTGCAGAGGGTATTATAATTTTGCCATGATATTTGCAACGCAGTGAAGGAGGCATCTCAGACCCCATGAAGTATATATATTCTTGATCAGCATCACCAGCCGAGTCGATCTAGCCATGTCCGTCTGTCTGTCTGTCCGTCTGTCTGTCCGTCTGTCTGTCTGTCTGTCGGTTTCTACGCGAATAAATAAAATATAAATTTCGAGATATAGTCGTTTTTTATAGTTCTAGAATTACGGTTTTAATTTCATTAAGATCGGACAACTATATCATAAAGCTGCCATAGAAGGGATCGGTCGATTTATATGAAAATGTAAAATTCTACATGTAAAATGTAAAATTTACAAAATTTACATAATTTGACATTTTTTTTTTACATTACCAAATTGGATCGATTTTCAATGATCCAATTGCTGACTGCAAGGGTATATAAACTTCGGTTTACCGAAGTTAGCTTTCTTTCTCGTTTTTGTTTTGTTTCAGCAGGCGTACGTTTGTCAGGGATTTTACACCAGGGCTGCACGAAAAACAATTTCTGAAACCGTGACTTCCTTACGTTTTTTGCCCCGAGGTGTATGGGCGCTGCAGAAAGCTGCAGCAAGACTCTATTAAATTCGATTAAGAAATGTTCAAACAAAATTTTACAGAAATATATTGCAAATGTACAAAAATGTACAGTTTTTTTTTTATTTTCGATCAAAATTGCTGCCAGCGCGAGTGCGAGCAAGATAGGCTGAAGGTTGCAATTGTCCAAAACTTTCATGTTTATCGCCCGATTCTACTAATACTCTCAAAGTGCTATGGCTTTATTAGGGGTCTTTCATGTTCTCTGTGAAGCCTATACGAGCAGTTTTGCAATAATTATTGTAGCTCCAGCTCTAGAGAGAGCTCTCTCTCTCTGCCTCTATGATCTCTCGTTTCATACGGACACTCGGATGGATAGACAGGCGGACATGGCTAAATTCGCTCGCCTTGTGATGCTGATCAAAACCGATATATAAAATATAAATATACATTATGGGGTCGCAGATGCTTACTCCTGGGAATAAGTTATAATACCCTTGAACCGTATGCGTCAGGGTATAAAGAGGTATGTATACATTTAACGGGTTACTTTGCACTGCTGGCTAAATTGATGTTTTTTATTTGCCCCTCCTTGTGCGTAACCATCTGTTTCCTGACCGCAAATCGTGGTCGCGGCTCCGGTCATCCAGAGATACCGCTGCATCTTACAAGTTAACAAAATTTAGTGAAATTGCATTCCCCTTGCTAGAAGTTTTACTGACATAAGTACAAATGGGCCCATAAGAGAGCTTTCGTCGCAGTAAACTCTGCCCTTAAGGGTATATTTGCTTAAATCCGACCAATATATCTGAATGCATATATTCCTTTTTTGTAAGATATGGAAACGGCGATACAGAGCCTGTTCACTTTTTAATTATTGTCCGGTTATAGAAATGTTATATTTGGCGGACGGCTAAAGCGACTTTTACATATAATTAAATATATGTGCACATATGTGCATACACACTCATTTAGTACGTATACAAGTATGCACATAGGTATAGGTAATTATAATGCATGTATTTATGTACATTTCAAATGAGCAGCGTGTATCCATACATATGAAAACGCATACATAGCAGCACTGGATACCAAATACATATTTTCAATACAACGGAGGATAGGCAATGTGGATGGGTACTTATGCACTTCTGCTTGTACGTACATTTATATGTATCCTTAAGTATTGATTGTCTACGGTACGCTATTAAATAAATCGTATCTTTGTAATTATATTAAGCGAAATCCAATGCATGCAAGAATGTATTTTGGATTTGTATGTGGTTATTGATTTATCTATGGAAAGGTAACCGCTTCTGACCTCATCTGATCAGCATCAGTAGCCGATCAGTCAATCTTCTGTCTGACTATTTCTGTGCAACTCAGTTAGCTTAAAAGTTATACTTTTGTAACTTGCAGAAACTTCATTGAATAAGCTAATGTAATTTACCCCTTGAGGGGATTCTTGAGAATCGGTTAACTAAGCCTTACAGCTGCCCTAAGATTGATTGGAGAATAGGTGATTTTTTACATTTAACCCAAATCGGACGAATATATTGTCGTCTCGTAGAAAACAAAAAAGTCTACCCGGCCCACGTATTTATGTAAAAATGTTTATATGCGATGTATCTATATACACACATATGGATAGTAAGCAGTATGCAGTATCTCTGCACTTGGCAATTATTTATGCAAGCCAAATTGCATTTACACATTCCATCCACTCTGTGCACAAATATATGTATGCCTGTAATGAGCGGTGGCGTCGAATGAAAATAAGTAGATATTCGCACTCATTTCCTATTTTGTAAAAAAATCTATTCTTCGCATAATCGCCCCCAGATTCAGAATAAAGATGAACACTTTATAGTTATGGTCATCTCTCAATGTAAGATTAACGGATATGACTAGATCGGATCGACTGATGTTGGGGATCAAGAATTAAAAAATATACAATAATATATTGATAATATCTTTTACAAAACATAATTATATAGATATTTTTAAACATTTGTCAGAAGTTTGCAACGCAGTGAAGGAGTAATTTCAGGCCCTATAAAAATAATTTATAAAATAAAATAATAAAATGTTCTTGATCAGCATCAACAACCGAGTCGATCTAGCCATGTCCATCTGTATGTCTGTTTCTACTTTTCTCACTGTTGGGATATCCGAATGAAACTTTGCAGATAGTCTAATTTCTGTTGCAGTGAGTAAGTATATAAGTCGGAACGGGCCACAGCGGAAGACTACATCATGTAGCTCCCATAATAGAATGCCCTATCAAAAATGTAAGCATCTAAATGTAAAATGTATTGGTAAATGTAATGAATATTTACATAACCTCGTTATTTTTCAACATCTAGGCTTATAACCTGAAATATACATATGTGGGAATTTGAGATGATAGGAATTTCAAACGATCCAGATGTACTTTTTTTTAATTCTTCCAAATGGGGCTATATTGGCGGGCAGACTGCGACGGGACCATCGACATACACAATTTAGGTTCCGTGAACAAAAAGGAATTCGACCAAGTGTCACTTTTTTAACTAATGTGTCCCAAGTTTTTGTTTATGAAACCTGTAAAAAAAGGCAGGCTCAGCACGACTTGTACTATTAGAAAGATGTGTGTAGACTTGAGAGTGATCGGTATATAACTTTTTGAGCTACGCCGTTTTTGAAAACACAGTTTCGGCGCAACAGTAGGGCAATGTTCTTAATCTTATAGCAGGTTCCGAAATAATCGGAATACCATTTAATTTTATAGATATTTATAGAGAAATAAGTCATGTATTGGTCGTACAACTCTTTAAGAATATATCCTCTTAAAGTGTTATACTACCAATACATAACTTTTTTTTCTATATATATCCTCCCTTAAGCCAGATGCATACCATATATATGCATTCATTACCAACTGGTATTTTCATGGACAGCCTCATGAGCCAACCTCAATAATTATATACTGTTGGGGCGTATAAATACATGTACATAGATGTTTATATATAGACATATGATGCGAATATATAAATAGATGTGCGTATATATGTATGTACGCACATAATTGGCATGTACTGTGTTGTGCAGCACACTATGTGTATTCCAATTCAAACTCTGATGGTGAAGCCGAATGCACCGAAATAATACTTATAAATTAATAAATGCAATGTGCGTGACTCCTTCCCTTTTAGTCTCTCGGTTACTATATAAACTCCCTCGAAGAGAGATAGTGGGGTATTGGGCTTCCAATTGAATAACTTAAAATATATTTTTTTTATATAAGGAAAGGTCTTGGGTAATCCTAATTCGTGTTTATCACATTTCAGAAATCTGGCTATCAGGTATTCATGTAATGAATCATGCTTTACATAGAAGAAAATCATCAGAAAAGAAATTACGTAATATATTAACAGCCCCATAATATAAACAACCTGACTCTTATCGGCTTTATAGTAATTTCTTTATTAATTGTTTTATAAACAAGTATGAAAGCCCGTGGCCAAAATTTTTGTGAATTTGGCTAAAGCCAACTACATTTTTCAGCGGAAAGCCGAGCCCAAATGGCCTTAAACGCGCACAATCTCAATACTCTTTGAAACAATTAAGCCGGTCGACTTAATAAAGAAAAGTTTAAAAAAAAACTCGTAGATATATAAAAAACAAGTGGGAAAGCTACAGTCGAGTGGGACCGACTGTTAGATACCCGGTACCCAAAGCATTGTGGGTGAAATTAAAGAGCACATGAACATGGAAAAAAGGAAATTTTTACAAATGAAGACAAATATTGCTAGAAACATGTTGAGCAACACTCAAAAGCGACAAACGTTGCTAGGAACATGCTGAGCAACACCCAACAAAGACAAATGTTGCTAGGAATACTTTGAGCAACACGCACGTGCACGCTCTCTTTCTCTCTCTCTCTCTCAGAAACTTTATTGTTTAATAACTTCTATGTTTATCATCCGATTTTACTCAAATTTTCAGAACACGTTCACGACTGCCTACTTATTAAGCCTATCTATTTACTTTACGCCGAAAATCACGCATATGGTTATATACCGTTTTTTATGATTTTCGGGGGCGGAAGTAGGCGAGGCCAAATTTTAAAACAAACTTGATCTGCGTGCAACAGATTCCAATATTGTCACCATATTTGTTAACTCTAGCTCTTATAGTCTCTGAGATCTGTTGTTTCACACGGACGGACAGACGGACAGACGGACATGGACAGATCGACTCGGCTAGTGACGCTGATCAAGAATATATATACTTTATGGGGTCGGAGATTTCTCCTTCTGCCTGTTACATACATTCTCGGTTGGCACTAACTTATAATACCCTTGTACCCTATGGGTACCGGGTATAACAAGTAGAAAAGCGACAGTGGAGTATGACTAACTGAGAGATATCTGGTTCCCAAAGCATTATGGGTGAAATTATAATGCCCATAGATAAAGGTAAATTAAACAGGACGGAAGGCAGTAGAAAACGAGGACATATGTAGGCAAATGTCGGCAGGAACATAAGCAACACCTATTGGTGCTGACAACACAAATTTACACGTTGCAGAAGTTCAGCATTCACAAAAATTTGTAGCTTAGTTTTACGTTTTTCTTGGTTCTCGATGGCGGAAGGGGATGTGGCCAAATTTTGAAACAAACCTGATCTGCGTGCTACAGATGAGAATGTTGTCACCAAATTTGGTAGCCCCTCTGAGATCTGCTGCTTCATACGGACAGGCGGACATGGCTAAATCAACTCCGCTGCTGATTTTGATCAAGAAAGAATTATCCTTCTAACTGTTACATACATTCTCGGATCGGACTAAGTTATAATACCCATTGTTCAAGTGCGCCATTTTGAATTAAGTTTAAATTATGTATAAATAATATATATAAAAATTATATATCACATATAATGATTATGCCATAACATATAATGATATGATGCCAACATAATAACAAATTCCGAACTGTTAAAAAGTGTAGCGACATCTAAAAAGTTAGGCGTTAGCTTTAGGTAAAAATTGAGCTGAAAAAGGGAAGAAGTATTTTCTGTTCGTTTTAGTTTGCTTAGAAAGCGGCCTTAAGACTTAGATGTCGGCTGCAACTACAACTGCAACTGCAAAAAAATCAACGAAAATCGATAGAGGTTGAAGAAAATCGATTAAACATCCGCCAAAATACTGTATTAGACTGGCCTTACCTACAACATATATAAATATAGGGGCGCCATAGCACATAAGCTTGCATACACACACATATTCAAGCCATAAGGGTTCGAAAGGTGCATATGTACTTTGCTCTCAGAGATGCAATGCATGCATGTATGTGTTTTGTATATAGGAAAATACAAACTGCACCGGAAATGCATCCAGATTTCGCAAACACTTGCATACACACATACGAAGGAAAGTGCAATGTATAAACATAAGCTAGACTGCAAATAGAGCTGTGGCAGTGTGCGAGAAGAGGACGGAGCAAATAATAAAAGGGAGAGGCATGAGGAGTGACAGGAGTGAGCCAGCTAGGTGGTGGCCAGAAGAGGCCTTGAAGTAGACATTAAATCATGCACAAATTTGCATACCACCAGGTCCAGGATTCAGGCTCATGGCTCTGGCTCTGGCTTTGGCTCTGGCTCTGACTGTGGTTTCAGGAGGACAGGACAGGAGCAGGTTGGGGTTCATTTAGGGTGGTGGTTGCAGTGGTCATCACTGCCATATCGCAGCCATATACATTTATAAGGGATGTTACTACCGGAAATGCAACTCCGAGAGACGCGAGCGAATGCAGCCGAAAAGTGCACTCTCGCCGCCCTGCCTTGTCCTCGCGTATGTTGTGTGTGTGCTCTGTGTGTGCTGTGTGCTGTGTGAGAGAAATCATTTTCGCGGGGTGGCGCAAAGGGATGATGATGCAATTTAAATGCATCTGGAACGCGTGTGGCATGGGTCAGACATATTTAGCGCCAACACACACACTGATATGTACGAAGAACGAATCGCGTCTGTGGGCATATCGACACAGCGTCAGCGTCAGCGTCAGCAAATGCAATTGCACTCAGAAAAATGATGCTGGAAACCTATTGTTTCACCTTTGGCCTATTATTTGCAATTAAAGACTAGATAACGAACTAAACAAACTAGCTTAGCTGAAATGTATGTAACAGGAATAAGGCCACATTTTTCTATTTTAAGAGCCGATAAGATTCATCCAATGCCGTTATCAGTCTGCATGAACAAAAATCTTATAAGGATGTGGACTTCAAAATCTTTTTAAACTATCCTCTAACGTATTTTGTATTTTTTTCGCCTTTTATCTGGATATTACCTTTCAAATAGTTTTCTTTCATTTGCAGGAACAAGCCAGATTTGACGAAAATATCTTGAAGCTGTCATAGGTATATCATCCGAGACATGGCCTTTTTATGATTTCATAATATTAAATGACTATATCATATAGCTGCTATAGAAACGATCGGAAATTAGAAAAAAAATTAAAATGAGAATTGATATAACCTCGTTATTTTTAAAATATACGCATATACTATTAGTATATACTATTAATACTATTAGTATTAACGGTTGCGTCAAATTGCGAGCTGCAGTGGCTTCCCGTGGTAAGCTTCCTTCTGTGTTTTGACTTTTATCAACAGATCCAAAGCCTATAAAGTATACCTTCTCTATAGATACTGTATAAAAAGTACAATAATACAACCTAAAATAGCTTCAAACCAATCTGTAGATTTCAGTTTTTTGCTGAACTAGAGTTAACTTTTGGTTGAGATCTATGATTTTTGTATTGTTTATTTATATCAGAGATCCTCAAGGACATTTTCTGCCAGTGTCAAGTTGCAGTGTGTCCAGAAACGCAACTGCCACTGCAACTGGAACTGCAGTTGTTGCCAAGAGCGCCGGCGCTGAAGCTGGCGCTGGCCCTCACAGTCCGAGTGCAAGGACCTGAATCCCCATATCCGCTGCCTTCGTTGTTGTTGCTGTCGCTTTTTGTTTAACGCACACAACATTTTTATCTTATAATAAGGGAATGCCGCCGTCGTCGCCGCCGCCGCCGCCGCCGCCAGTCCCCAGTAGCTCCCGCTCCCGCTCTTCCCCTTGTCGTGTTTTCACAGCCTACCAAACAGCAACAACAACAGCGTCGGTGTATCGTAGAGTCGATGATGATAATTTTTATTCTCCAATTATTTTTTCGGATGCGGCATTTTGGCATTCACAGACGCAATATTCCATGGAGTAGAACAGCAGACTGCGGATCGTCCTGACCCTCGCGCAGCGTTTTTATTTATCAAATGTGTGCATAAATATATATAAATGTTTTTAAAGAATTGTGATATATTATGTGTTGTTAAAAAAGAGATCAAGAAAACTATTTCTAAAGTTGCATTTACTTAAAAAATAATAAAAAGTAACCAGTCGCAATTATAGTTAACTTCTTTTTTCTTTCAATTTTTTACAGATCATCATAATTTTAACAAAAACAATAGACCAAAGAACGTTTTTAAAAGAAATAATAATAACAATATCCGTATAAAGAGATAAAATCAATCCAACAATCAACAAAACCAACTCAACCATCTTTTAGTTTTAAAAGCAATAGAACAGATGCAATTAATTCTCTGATTTATGTACTCATCAACAGTAAAATTACCCCTTAAAAATAATACTTATTAAATCAATCCAACCAAACAAAAAACCACGACCAACGAAAAAGGAAACTCCTGAAAACCATCAAAAATAAAACGTTCCACTAACGAAACGAGAGAAAAGAAATTACAAAAGTATTGAAAGTTGAAAATTTGAAATCAAAAGTACAAAACAACAAAATAAGGAAGAACATACATAGGATACAAATTTAATACAACCAAAATGAACATAAATTAAATTCATATAAAGGAAAGTAACTCAAACGGAACTCAGAATTACGAAAAGCAATCATTTTCTGTTTGTATATAACTAACTATAAAAATAGCTAGCTGACCTGGCATTTAACACATTTTTGGAAACAAGCCGCGAATATAAAGCTAATCCTAGATTGTAATTCTCACACAGCAACAACATACATCAATTGGATGTTTTCTCCAAACACACTGACACCGGAACAAACAGTTTGGAATACGAATACCACATACCCTACAGCTAGCCCTTGACACATAAGTTAAAAGACGTAAATCCATACTCACCTAGACACCTCCACGCAAACATTACTACTTTTCAATAGCGTCTAATATGAACAACTAAAATCAATTAAAAACCAATATAGAAGAAATAAAAATTAATAATAGTAACGCAAGTAACACAATATTAAATATCCATATAGAAATACCAAATACTATCCAACCACTATATCATATTATACGTAAAATCACAGAATAATACTTGGAAACGATTGAATAAGGGGAGATAGACTTGACTATAAATACATATTTTTATTCAAATCGGTTGATTCTACACAGTATTTAGAACCCTTAATTACATCAATATTATATTTTTATATATCAAAATTAAACCAATATGTAAAAGAGCGAAGAAAACAAATCCAAACAGTATTTAGAGAGCGTAAAGATAAGCAAAGTTATCGGGTAACAAATTGTGATTGTAAAATTTAATAAAAAATTAGTAAAATCCGCATAGATAAACGGATTTTGTAGTTTTGAGAGTTACACCGAAAAATTTAGGCGAATAATGAAATATTTCGCGACACCGCAACCGTGTGCCTTATTCCGGCCTTATGTTTAAAATGACATTCAATAACACAACTCATACAAAATCTTTATATTAAATAAATTAACGATATAAATAACGATAAACAAAAACAAAGCTAGGCGGTAGTAATAAGTTAGGGATCATAAACAATTCGGTAACCATCCAATTCAACCAAGGCATGCTCCTGTCATGCACCACCAGGATTAAAATGCATTTCAAGGTAAATATCTAAAACTTTATCCATTTTCATATACCATTTACTTTCTGCTCTATATATTTTTCATTTTTATGCCCTAGCAGATGGTATTATATTTTTGTTAGAAGACAGTTCGACCCTATAAAGCATAAGTCCATATTCTGGGTCAGAACCAACAGCCCAGCCTATCTAGTTTTTTCCGGGAGTGCGTCCGCTTCTACCCAAATATGAAGATTCTCAGTTCTTTACCAAAAATCTTCTTCCCTTTTTATGTAGTTATAGATCGGAAAGTAAAGGTAGTATATAAGAAAATAACTTTATTGGGTCTAAACATATCGGCAGTTTATCCGATATGTTTATAGTTCATTTAAGCGAAATCGAATACTATTATATAGCTGTCACAAGAAGCAATCGGTCAATATATACTACGACAATCTGTGAAAACCGACAAAAGTTTGGCGTTTTTATATATAATTGTTTTAAAACCTATTTTAAGTTTCTTCTTTTTGTTAATTTGATTAAAACTATTTTATAGCTGCTATAAAAAAGATTGGGCCAAATTGTAACCTGTTATTGGATAACGTTTTTTTTTTTTTTTGTTATCTATAAAAATTGCATTATTACTATAGCATTTTTCATAACAAATTTTTGGGAATTAGATATAATGTAGTTCCAAATTGGCTAAGAAAATATGATTTTTCAGATAATGGATGAGATAATGTAAACATTAGATCAGGAAATGTTTTTTTCTTCTGTGTGTTACGATCGCAAACCAACCTAGTGGCATATTTTGACTGGCAATTTTGATTCCACTTCATAACTTCCATACATATAGTTCCGCCAACTAAGAGCAAGTTCAAAGAGAGAACAATAATATCCTGAGTACTGAGTACTGAGCATGGGCAAGGATGCTTGGTGGACACGACACGAAGACGCAGACGAAGACGACGACGAAGGATATATTTTTGCCGAAGGTCTTAGCGGCTGAGGTCAGGGAAACGAAGACGTTTGGCTTACTTTGCGTCGCGCCAACGAGGACGTTGACGACGATGTGCGATGTGCGATGTGGCAATGGCGATGTCTTCGACTCCGGCTTTTGTGTACAAGTTTTCTATTTCTAAACGCGAGACATACTACTATCTGAACCCCCAGCAACAGTCATCGTCATATTTATACTTGGTCGGTGGCGGCGGCAAAATTAGTTTTTCTATGACTCGCGTGCCGCCAGGTTATCTTTTAGTTGTTAACTGGCAGCATACACTTCAATATAATCTCAGCTGTTTCTCCAAAGTTCGTTTCGTTCGTAATAAGCAATGATTCTCTTGTTTTTGCATAGATTCTCAGGTAGTGAACATGAGTGATGAAGCCCTTTCATTTATCTGAAAGTCAAAGACTTATTGTGAATGTTTGGGAAAGTTGTACACAACCTACAATAACTTGCCAATAAATTTGGTCACCGAATCTATAACTTAAACCACCATAAATGTAAACTCGATTCTTATGTGATACGATCATCAAATTAAAGTAAACGCGAACACTGCGATAAAAATATGCATTAAAAACCGAAATCAAATATCTATATAAATATTAAACGTGACAATCTAAATCGTATTACTGCAATTTATTACTCTGGTGTCTTGGAATAAAAAGTGTATATATGGCAAAGACTAGGATCCCATCGGACTCTGTGGATGTTTTTATATGCTTGTACCCATAAGGTTATATGGATAACAACATTTCGGGACAACTGGACTGTAGTTCATACAATTCAGACTTAAACTATGCCTTATATTTTGGACTCATCATAAATAATGCAATCAAGAAAAATAATAATCTAATAAATAATACCTAAATGATAGCCACAGCCGAATTTGATAGCCCTGCAAAGGTCCAGATAGTTTCTACGAAATTTGCTTTGAAAAGAGTCTATTTTTAACAATAATAATATATATTTATATATATATATATAATATATTGAAAGATGACTAGAAAAGTTCTGTCTAGAAAGAAAGTTTTATGCACTGTAAAGCAAGGACGTTCCTGTTTCTCACACAAATGCATAAATAAATAGAATATAGTCGTCCGATCTTAGTAAAAATCAAAATAATAAACATTAAAATCATTAAAAAATCAAGAAAGGAACCTAATTTCGGGGAGGCGAAGTTTGAATAGCCTGCCTTTTGCAATTTGACCCGATCGAAACAAAACTAAAATATTCAGATTATCGTAAAACCGGACAAAAGGATTAACGGACAGGCAGACGAGGCTTAATCGACACGGCTGTTGATGCTGATCCAGAATATATATACTTTATAGGGCAAAATTCTGTCTTAATTTTGAATACTGCGCAAGGGTATTACAAGTAAGAAAGCTACAGTCGAGTGTGCTCGACCAACAGCTGGTGAACCCGTACCCAACAGCTGGTGGATCAGTGAAACACAAAGTGAATCAGTCAAACTTCAGCGCTTTCTTTATTTCGTCTTAAGAAAAATTCTAAAAACCAACTTTTAGAAACCAAAATATAAAAAGTTTTATTTTGGATCATCCCATTTTGAAACCACGGTTCGAGATTTGAATATCCATGTATTACGTGTCTAAGTGCGAGCAAGTTGGAAGATATAAGAAATGTATGGTTTAATAAATACCACGTTTATTATCTGAATTCAATACTATAGCTGTGTTATACGTTTGTCGTGATTTATGGGGACTT
This sequence comes from Drosophila triauraria, assembly GCA_014170255.2. NCBI lineage: Eukaryota > Metazoa > Arthropoda > Insecta > Diptera > Drosophilidae > Drosophila > Drosophila triauraria. Next base: position 139,236 of record JABJVT010000118.1, read on the forward strand.
TGAAACAAATTTGATCAGCGTGCAACCCATAAGAACTTCGATATAAATTTTGTCGCGTGGTGATGCTGATCAAGAATATACATATATGTAAAGGTTTCAGGAAAATTTACTACTTTACCTTACATTATTATTATACTTTAATTTTCTACTTTACCTTACATTATTATTATACCCTTGAAGGGTATTATAATTTTAGTCATAAATTTGCAACACAGTGATGAAAATGCCTCCGACCCAAGAAAGTATGTCGAAAAATCAAATTTTATTTATTTATTCAGCAAAGAAGGACAAAGTCGCTTCAAATATTTTTCAGTTTGTATGATTTTATCTACACTAACGATTGAAAACTTAAATAAATAAATAAACTACTTTACAGGATCCTTTCGCGCGCTCAGTTTTCATGGGCTCGACCGCAACACATGCGACATAAATACGATAATAATAAAAAAAGAAATTATTGTATTTTTTATAAAAGTTGTTTCTGAAAGAATGAAAGAAATGTTAAGTATGAGGCCTTTGCCTGGAAAAAAAGAGATACAAGTTCTGTTGTTATCTTTATTTTTGTAGACTTTAAGAATAATTTTGCAGATGCAGAAAACTGCACAGTTGCATACGTTAAAGTTGGAACTTTATTTTATTCCATAGGAACTATTGCGTTTTCAACTATAATATTTTGCAGGATGTGAGATGTACCTTTTAAAACAATTTTTAAGAAGGAGACTTACAATAATTTTCTTGATCAGCATCACCAGACAAGTCGATCTAGCCATGTCCGTTTCTACGCAAATTCTTGAGCTATCTAAATGACTCTTTGCAGATAGTATTCCTTTTCTATCTACCCTTCTTTCCCATTAATATAATAATATAAGTTGGAACGGATCAGATCGGCTGACTATATCATATTGCTGCTATAAGATCGATCAACTAAAATTAGCCGATTTTCGTAGTTTTAATGCTGACGGATTGAAGCCTAATATATGGTCCTTAATTTTAATCATAGCAATCAATGTTACACTTTGTTTAAATCGGTCCACTATATCTTATAACCGCCATAGAACCATCGGCCCAAGTTTAATTTGTAACATTATCTACAAGGCTATATAAACTTCGGCTTGGCGAAGTTAGCTTCCTTTCTTGTTATTGCTTTATTTATCAGATCAACTAGAAAGAGCATTGCAATGAATATTGAGCAATTCATTTTATATTTCTTATTAAGGCCAAATTGGCTCGAAGATAAACTCGAATATAACAACAGGAATAAAAAAACGTTGAACTGTCGGGGCTATATACATTTTATATAATTGGACAACTTCTCATATTGACCAAGTAGTTAAGTATTGTTTTATTATTTGATATTAATTTCTATCCAAACCCAGTCTCTCTCTCTGAGCAGCATTTTTTTTATATAAACTCGCACTGATATGAATAATAACTTATTTTCTTTACAGACCGTGACATGGTATGAAGGACATAAAGATGCTTTAGCTACTAGGCCCCAGGAACCAGTTGCACTGGGCAAGCAACGCCCAGAAATCTGAGTTCAGCAGGACCTTAGTTCGGGATATAGGCACCAACATCGCTTCTCACGATCTCGACTCGATTCCGATTCCGATCCCAATCCCCACTTTGAATATGGATGCCGCTGACTTTTGGCAGCAGGCTCGTGCTCCATTTGGCTTGCAAACGGCATTACATCAATATAACTCCAACCAGGGACAACCTCTGAGTAGTTCCCATTCCCATCACAACACGATGCACTCGACCATCATCCCGCAGGATGAGCACGAGCTGTTGTCGGACATTCATCCCGACGCGACTAATACCGGGTCTGGCTCTGGCTCTGGCTCTGCTCAGGATCCGCAAAAAAAAACTGTCACCAGCCATCATCATCACAGCCTGCAGCATACGCAACAAGCGGAACACCAGCCTATCCAATCCTATGCTGGCAATGACCCAACTCCGCAACTGAGTAACCATCACTTGTTGTTCAATGCGGCTGCCGCTGCTGCTGCCGCTGCTCACCTCAAGTCCACGGCTGCCATGCAGAATAATCTATCATCGCCGCTAAGAGATCAAAAGCAGAACTATGGCTTGTGCGTGATCAAGCCAAAGCAGGAGGTCGAGCCCAAGCCAAGTAAACAACAGTCCTTAAATGATTGTCATCAGCAGCAGCTAGCGTACGCCGGCGATTTCTATGATGATAGAGGAGGAGCTGGAGCCGGAGCGACGGAAGCATCAGCCAATGTAGGCTCCTCCACCGATGTAGAGTCTCAGTCCCAACAAAATGCAGTAATGGCAGGCAGAGGACGCCTTCAAGCGTCGTCAAATCTTAGCAGCAAGCCTAACCTGTCACCAGGGCCGGGGGGAGAAGGCAGAGCCGGAGCGGACTCCGAAGCTGGCCCAGGCACAGAGTCTGGACCAACGATCATCACCAGTAGTCACCAGCAGTCGCCACAGCATTCAATTTCGCCCTCCGGCGGAAGTTCGACGCCAGAAATGAAATACAATAAGGATAAAATGGCCAACGATATTCAGGTAATACCCACCACTTGTTCTATATTAACTACAAGACAACTACTGAAAAATATTTTAGTAATACTCATTGAGGCCAAATTCATAGTTTTCGTGTGTTCCCAAATACCAGTATATATCTACCTACAATTTATACAGGTTTTACAAACATATTAAAGTGTTTTTTATTTCTGAAGGAAAATCTCCCTACATCTGCATCTAGAGGCCTTTCTGCTTCAGATTCGTACATCCAAGAGCTGGCATACCTTTATATTCACGAACTTGAGTCAGATGCATGTGCCTTTATGTTATAAAGGGTGCCCTTGAAAATCATTTATTTCGAATTTTTACGTGAAAGTTTTAATTTGAACTGCTGGCTTTTTGACCACTAATATTTCGCCAGATAGGTGGTGGCGAATAAATTCTCTCTTAGGCTAAGTAAGGGTCTCTTTTTAGTTTTGTTTTGAGAGTTTGATCTAAAAACCCCGAAAATAACATATACAAATTTATACCGTTTTCAACCCCTCTTATCGCACAGGGAAATTAAAAAGCTTCGTTGTTCAAGGGGTCCAAAAAGGGGTAAGTCAGTTGAGTTCCCGCGCTCTTCAGCCAGTTTTTAGCACTAGAAAACAACTGGCCGACACCTCTGCTTTTTTTCTGCGCCGATTTCCTTGGCCACTGGCGCTCTTTCTATTTTTTCGTTCGCTTAGAGTAATAAGAAGGGAAATTAGAGAAGATGGAGGGGCAATGGGAAATGATAGTGGATATGGATATTGTACCTTTACAAAGACGATAAAGGGGGTGTAAGTGTGAGGTACAACGAATAGCCAGTGACAGAGCGAGAATGAGTGAGTAAATGAGCAGGGCAGAGAAGGCAGAGAGTCTTATCCTTTTGCTTGGTGTATACTAGGCAGTACTTTTTCTTGAAGTAACCCCGATTGCCGATTTCGTTTCTATTAACAATCGTTGCATCCGTCTCCGTCTCCGTCTCCGTCCTGTCTTCTGTGTGCTGTGTGTAGGTGTGGGTGTTGTGTGTGCTTGGGTAGGGTGGGTATACAACACCCCTCAGCTACATAGATGTATGAAAACAAGTTCACTGTTCCCATGTTCCTACGTTCCTACGTCAGACGCAAATCCTACCACTGTCTCGTCTTCCCTTCTGAAAAAAGGAGAAAAGAGAGAGCTGAGCGCGCAAGATGTTTCATTTCTTTTCATTTCGAGAGCTTTTCCTTTGCGCCCCCGTGTCCGTTTTTTACAACTTCTTCTTCAAGAAAAACAATAATAACGCGTAGAGAAAAGAGACGCCGAATTAGAAGCCCGACCCTCAGTGGGCAGCGACAGCGACGACGACGACGACGACGACGACGGCGGCGACGGCGACTACGACGACGACGACGCAGCAACAAACAGGATAGTTTTAAGAAGAACCCCTTTTCATGAACGTAGTGTCCCGTTTGCTGATAATAAACGCACACCGGGGCACCGGCAGAAGTTCAAAGGACATCAGACCGTAAGGTTGTGTTCTCCTCGCTCGCGTTTTCTAAAATAACCAAAGCACAACCAAAATCGTTTCGTTTCGTGGTCGCGAACTCATGTAATTTTCGACCCATCGGCGGACGGTGAACCCATGAACAGGCAGTTGCAATCGCGGTCAAAAATGGCTTACCATTATTGATATAAGTCCCTATGTACCAGGGCCACATATCTGCAATTCATATGAGACGAAGATATGTCTTTGGCTGGCTAAATTCCGGTTAAATTTGTGTGCAGGAGTCCGTCTCTGAAAACGTGCCTAACAAGTGCCGCCCGACACATACTCGCGAACCTCTAGTCAAGGAAAAACAAATCGAACTGAAAACAAGAAAATTAAATGATCAAAATACACCAGTGTTGTATTCGTTCCGTTCCGCATCGTTTTGTTTCGTTTAACGATCGGCTATCTTAGATAAACGTTGTCGTTTACACAAAATGACACTTGACTGTGAAAAGGACCACGATGTAATTTTTCATGTTCATTTTTAACTTACCCAAAGTTGAGGGGCTAAAACCGAAAAAGTCCCATATTTTGTGATATTTTTCATTTGTTTTTGTCACTAGAAATAGATTAGAAAGCGTGTTCTCAATTATAATAATTTATTTAAACTTGTATTCATATGTATTCAGATAATATTGAACGGAAAGAATAAATATTAAATCAGTTTTGGTTACCCAAAGTTACCCAAAAAAAATAAAAAATAAATCAGTTTAAGTTCAAGTAAACAAATTAACGACCATTAACAATGCCTTCGATCATAATAACTTGCTAATAGACAAGGCCTTTAATGTTAACCATGAAACAGTCCTAGATATTTAAAATCCATTATTCCAATCAGGAGACACCGCGGACACCCTATTTCAGCCCGGCAAAAAAAAATTGCTTACATATATAAAACTTTTAGGTTAATCAAGAAAAATTTGACACCCTTATATATAATCTGTCGTTTAATTTAGAAAGCAACTATTTTTATAATATATTTTTCTTTTTTGTGAAATAAAACAAAAATGAGAATAATGGTCAGGTTCTGCTTCTAGGCATTTCTGAAAGGAGATTAGACTGTAAACAGATAAACTTCAAGGTTCTGGTCCTCCCTGCAAGGCGTTCGATATATCTTTAGAGATTATCCAGAAGAATAAAACTCAGCGGTGCTTCATGTCCTTCCAAAAGTTCAAAAACTGTGCTGAATCCTCTTAAGTTGGCTTCTTTTTGTTAAATTGTCAAGTTCTAAAATAATTATTTCATTTACATAACTAAAATCGTTGTATTGATTTTTGTTTATATGTGGCAATATTTTTTTCTTAGCTCTTAACTAAAATAATATGTTAATCATTAAACGTGCGAAGCAGGAGCAGAAGCTGAGCATTGTTCTAACGAACGAGTATTTATGATATGATTATGACTAAGACAATGTCTAAACCTTCAATTGTATTTTTTTCAGCTTCAGCTATCCCGGTCGAGCAGCGCAGCCGCGATCAGTGAACGCACCCTTGAAGAATGTTGGTCAACCCTGCAACGAGTGAGTTGGCATCTGTTCCGTTGTGTATAGTACTCTTCCCTCGTCAAAAACACACACATATTGCACACATACAGCAACAGCAAGAGCACGTCAATAAACACATACGATATTATACAGTAAAGCTTGGCCTCGAACGTAACAAGCACATCCATGGACCTAACTAGACCAGCAGCAAAGTCAGTACAGTTTTCGTATTCCATCTTCGATGGGGTAAAAAACAGTGGCATTCGATCCTGGTCTATTCTTTTGGCTGAGACTGTTATCATTTCAATTTAGCTTTTAGTTGTTAATTACTTTTAGTTTGTTTACTTTATACAATGTATGATTAAATATATAATACCTTATTACATACCAGGCCAATCATATAAATATATTTTCATTTGAGCCGAATGATGTTTTCTTTTATATTTGATGTTTTTTTCATATTTGCAATAAATATCTCCTATTATTTTGTTCCTTTAACTAAGTCTAATCAAGCACCAAGTATTTTCTTGGTAAGGAAAGGGTCTAAAATGATATGTATATATTCCATTACTTCTACTATTTAGAAAATATGTAAATATTGTTGAGCAGCAGCGCATATCGTCATCTATGCACGTGTTTTATTGGTTTTTATATCCGGTACCCATAGGGCACATGGGTATTATAAGTTAGTGCCACCCGAGAATGTATGTAACAGGCAGAAGGAGGCATCTCCGACCCCCTAAAGTATATATATTCTTGAACAGCATCACCAGCCGAGTCGATTTAGCCATGTCCGTCTGTCCCTCCGTACGTCCGTGTGAAACAACAGATCTCAGAGACTATAAGAGCTAGAAATACCAAATTTGGTGACAGCATTGGAATCTGTTTTTAACGCAGATCAAGTTTGTTCTAAAATTTGGTCATGCCCACTTCCGCCCCCGAAAATCGTAAGCAACTTTATATGACCTATAGTCGTAGTTTTTGGCTTAAAGTAAATAGATAAAATAAATAAATAGGCATTTGCGGACGTTTTCTGAAAATTTGAGTAAAATCGGATGATAAACATGGAAGTTATTAAACAATAAAGTTTGTATATGCTTCTTCTTCTGAGCCAAAAAGGCAGTAGCGAAAAAAAATGTTGCGTGCTTTCGGACGCAGTATTAATTCGTAATGCAGCTGCGTACAGCTGCAGAATTTGTCTTTTTAAACATTGCTCATTTCCATTTGCTCAGCTTCATTTGTCAACATTTTGTTTTTTCCATGTCCATGAGCTATTTAATTTCATGCATAATACTTTGGGTACCGTGTATCTCACAGTCGGTCACACTCGACTGTAGCTTTCTCACTTGTTAATTTTGTCTTCAAGGTCCTCCCACCAAAAAAAACAAAATAACCTATTTATATTGCAAGATAACAGTGGAACTATCCTGAAGCTAGCGTTTAATCTTTAATTTTACAGATAAAAATCAATAAGACAACTGTATGTTTTTTGTTCTGTTAGGATACCCCATTAAATCCATAAATCGGATGCCTGAAAAAGTTTGACATCACAGGAAAACTCTTCGATTTCTTGAACACAGCGTTGACCTTCCCCCGAATGTTTCTAACTAAGTAAAAAGTATTTATATATCTATGTACATATATTTATACTCAAAAGAAGAAAGAAAAAACTTGTACCTAGCCATACTCACACTCATTTGTTGTCCACCCCTATACATTTTTTTTGCCTCCATTTTTATTTCACTATACCTCACCTCTCACCTCACCTTAGCTCAGAGTGTGACTGAGAACGAAAAGAAGCGATGGCTACGCCTCCTCTGGGCTGCGCTACCCTAAGATAGAGTGAAAGAAAGGAACGTCGTCCCCTGGACTTAGGTCCATCCCTTTTTCCAATTGCTTGTGCGTTAGGGACCGTAATTTTTTTAGAAGGGGAAAAAGTAATGGTACATAAACATGTAACTGGAAAAAAAACACATATACGGAATGTATTGAAGCTGTAAAATGATACGAAACGTAAGTAAATCAAAAAAAGCAACTTAAATGCGATTGCAACTTAAATGCGATTTTTTATCCCCTCCCTCTCTCTCTCACTGCCCCGTCCTGTCTCTCTCTCTTACTGCCCCATCCTGTCTCTTTTTTCTCTCTCTCTCTCTCTCTCTCTGTCTTGCCCTCCCTCTCCCCTGTTTTCCAAATTGACTTTCTTGGGGGGATTTGTTTATTAGAGAGTACTTTTTTACTATTTAAACGAATCTCTAGTCTACTACTCCGGCTACATTGAGAATCGGCCACATACACACCATTCAGCGTTCACGTATTTGATAATTTCTGAGCTCCTCCCCCTATGTAATCAAGAGTAGTCATTGAAGGAGCCCCCTCCCGCATGATATCACAATCGGAAAATCACTTTTTTGTAATATATTTAAATATTAATAAATGGAAGCTATCTTAGGCATGCCGAAGTTCATAGGCCCTTGCAGATAATAATACCAATTAAATTAAAGAATGATATATTCGTTTTATTCCGATTTCTATAAAAATAACGAAAATCGGCTTATTTGAACCGATCTTTGGCAGCTATATATTCTTCCGATCTGACCCGTTTCAACGTATATAATAATTGAAATAGAATAAGGGCTATCTTTAAAGTTTCATTCAGATAGCTCACAAATTAAGAGACTAGTTCGCGTAGAAACTGACAGACGGGCGGACAGACGGACAAGGCTATATCGAGTCGTATGGTCATCCTGATCAAGAATATATATACTTTATGGGGTCGGAAATGCTACCTTCACAGCGTTGCAAACTTTTGACTAAAATTATAATACCCTGCAAGGGTACGTAATCATTATCCAAGAAGCTGCATTAATGATATTAAAGTTTGTTAGAGTAATAATCTTTATATTTATATATATTTTAAAGCACTCGTTAAAATTATTATTTTATTATGGAAATACATATTTATATATATAAAAGTCCATTTAAAAATATGTATAAATATATAGATATATATATATATATATACATTTACTTGTATATATATTTTTAAATGGACTTTTATATATGTAAATATGTATTTCCATAATAAAATAATAATATATATTTACATACATATGCATATACATATATCATAAATATATAATATATATAAGTATATACTAAAACGAAACCCATTTGGTTTTTTTAAGTGCATTATTGAGTAAGAAAAAAGAGCGAATACTGGTTTCGAGCTGGTTCTCTCTGGTTGGTTGGCGAGGAGCCCGAAAGCCGGTTATAGTGTTTGTTTCCAACTGGTAGTAGCAACGGCCACTCGGTTCTTTGGCCGAGAAAAGAATGCAATTTTTTTAGACTTGGTTTTGTGGTACGAGCACGACCACTGCCTTTTTCTCTCTTTTTCCTTTTCCCTTATACACTTTGAATCGCCGCATAAGCAAACGCAGACTTAAGAGGCCCAAGCGGCGGACGGTTATGTCCAGAACCAACCAACAGCCAACAGCCACCGACCAACAGCTGTTTGCTGCGAATATTTAGTCGACAAATGGGATTTGTATATGACAAAAAATAAAACAGTCCAGACAGCAAAGGGGGCGTGTTTCGCCGATGTTAGGTTTAGGTTTAATTTTAATGTATAGTCAAACGTTATTCATATAACTTTGTCCCCAATAAAAAATCAAATAAAGTGAAAATATACATATATTGGTTTGAACGACCTTTGATCGCAAACAAGAAAAAATGCTTAGCGAATGAATCTGTTTACTAGATAACAAAACGGCATGGTTTTGGGTCTCCCCTTTCCGACGCTGTTATCCTTTTATTATTTTTATCCAGTTAAATAATGATTCATTTCGGTAAAATTTAGTCAATCTACGATTTTCTTAGCCCAAGCATGAAAATACTTGGCTTTTTCAATTCCGAATTAAATTCCGAATCTCTTAAATTCAGGTTAAGCAAGTATGAAAGCTACATTTAAGTGTATCCGACTGTGAGATACCCGGTACCCAGAGCTTTGTGGGTGAAATTAAAACACTTGGCTAATTCACTTTGTCTGGCTTTAGCTATACTATGTATTAAGAAAGAAAGCTAACTTCGGCAACTTTGATCGGCTTGTCGAAGTTTGTATACCCTTGCAGATAAATTAAAGAAATTCAAAAGTATATATATTCTTGATCAGCATCACCAGACGAGTCCAATTAGCCATGCCCGTCTGTCCGTTTGTCTGTCCGTCCATCCCTATGAACAAACAGATCTCATAGCCTATAAGACCTAGAACTACCAAATTTGGAGACAACATTCTAATCTGTGGCACGCAGAACAAGTTTGATTTTAAATTTAGCCACGCCCACAATAGCCCTTGAAAATCATGAAAAACATATAACTAAACTATTGTCGTGATTTTCGGTTTAATACATTTTGCGGACGTCCGCTAGAAATTTGAGTGAGATCGGATTCCATAAACATGGAACATGTATTAAACAATAAAATGTGTTGGCAGCATTAGCGCTGCGTGTTACTCAACATGATTCTAGCAACATTTGTCAACATTTTCTTTTTTCCATGCACATTTGTGGGTATTTAATCTCACCCACAATGCGTTGGGTACCGGCTACCTCACAGTCGGTCACACTCGACTGCAGCTTTTCTACTTCTTAAAAAAGGATTTAAAAATATCGAAGCAGTATTATTTTTATACGAACCTACTTCGAAAGTTCATAACATATCGCGTTTGCTGGAATTTAGTGTTTTTCTGTATGTCGCGTTAGTGATTTTATTAAAGTCTTCGCCCAGATTAGTAAAATTTATCAATTTTCGTAGCATCAAATTTATAAGCCTTAAGAAATTTTTAATACTCAAAAGTGTAGAATTCATGTAACAATAGTATAGTTTTTATGACTTTTTTTTTGTGTATATCATTATATTATTTCTTTAACATCCTAGTTATACAGTATTTCTACTTTTATATTCTGTGTTTTATAGACGTCAGACGTTCGATCGAGATCCAATATGTCTTTTAAATTTTAAGTTAGCAATATGTCTTTTAAATCACTGTGGACGGCCGTAAGAAGAGCTTCAAGTTGAATTAAAAATCAGCTTACGATTATCTGATCGTAAAAAGGTACCGTTTGGACTTTTGTAAAATCAATTGGTTTAGGAGAAATGCAATAGAATTGATGATATCCCAGAATTCTCTTTTTCTTGCGAGGCCGACACTACTACCATCTCGATCCGACAGTTCGTTCAAATAATATTCAATAATCAAGATTAGGTCAACCTTTTCCAAATGAAAAATTTATCTTTTTGCCGGTTTTTATATCTGAATCTAATCGCTTTTTAAGATTCCTGAGACCACTTTTATTATATTAAACAGCTCGAGCTGAACATCTATTGTTGCCACTATTTGCCTCTAGTTTGGCAAACAGCTAAAAAAGCTTATTTTCCCGCGCCCATAACTTCTAACGACTACAAAAACTTAATTCATGTCGTTGGAAACTTAAACACATGACAAATTTTTTGTAATTAAAAAAACTAAAGATTTATAGTTAATATAAAATTTTTTTAAGTTTTTGCCTTTTTTTAAAAAGAAGGAAAGCTACAGTCGTCATTTTCCGAAAACGTCCGCGAATGCCTACATATTTATTTCATCTATTTACTGTTAGTCGAAAATGATGACTATAGCTTATATAAAGTTTTTTTATGATTTTCGGGGGCGGAAGAGGGCGTGGCCAAATTTTAAATCAAACTTGCTCTGCGTGCAACAGACTCCACTGTTGTCACCAAATTTGGTGGCTCCATTTCTCGGTTGGCACTAACTTATAATACCCTTGTTTACTAAAGTAAACGGAATGTTTAAATGTTTTTTATCTCAATTTTTTGCTTTAAAGCCAAATAAAGGCAGAAATTAATATACATATATCGCTCAAGAAGGGCTATCACTCTTAAAAGTTTTAATTTCAGTGGTCCTATGACTTTCATACAGCACTTTCACCGTTTAAATATTGAAACTAAACAGGTTAATTTATAACAAGTAAGAACAGTCGAGTCTGACCGAATATGAGATACCAAAGTATTGTAGGTCTAATTTTGCTAAAATTTATCAAAAAAATGTTGATAAATAACAACAAATGTTGCTAGGAACTTTTGAAGGAACACATGTAGATGGAGTTCAGCATACACAGATACTTTATTGTTTTATAACTCCCATGTCTATTTTTTATTAATTTACTCTAAGCTAATCACGATAATAATGACCATAGATTACACCCAAAAATAAACCGTCATAGAATCTATACGATTGCTTCATGAATTCTATACTTTCGACTATTAAAAAGATCTTAATAAGAAGATTATTGATTTTATACTTTCGAAAGTATACAAATTATACTTTCGACGTTATAAATTGTATATCTTAGAGCAGTTGTCGGTACCCAGACACACACAGTTTATTAGTGCGTATGTGTACGAAGCTAACAGACCCGAATGATACAGACCCGAACGATTTGCTTCTCTGCTCCTCTCTGCTCCTGCGAGAACCGAGCAATTGTGTACAGGCTACTCGGTAGTTTCGCCACATGTTATCGAATTTTCGATGTAGGCTCGTATAAAAATGATACTCGAAAATATACAATTTAAGCTATAGAGGATAACATCTATACTTCTCAGTATAAAATTTATATTATTAAGTATGAGTATGAGTATTAAGTATTTTAAGACAACGCGTATTAAGATTAAACTCTTGGTTTTTTTTTTTGTGTTCTTATACGGCTTTCATGTGTTCCGAGGACGGAAGAGGGCATTGCCGAATTTTGAAGCTAAATTAATCTTCGAGTTTTGTCACCAAATTTATAGCTTTAGCTCTAGCTCTTCTAATCTGTGAGATCTCCTGTTTTGAACGGACGGACAGCCGGATGGACAAAGCCGTGGCCGGGCTCGAAACTATTTTTATACCCGGTACCCATAGGGTACAAGGGTATTATAAGTTAGTGCCAATCGAGAATGTATGTAACAGGCAGAAGGAGGCATCTCCGACCCCATAAAGTATATATATTCTTGATAAGCATCACCGGCCGAGCCGATTTAGCCATGTCCGTCTGTCCGTCTGTCCGTCCGTCCGATCGTGTGAAACAACAGATCTATAAGAGCTAAAGTTACCAAATTTGGTGACAACATTGGAATCTGTTGCACGCAGATCAAATTTATTTTAAAATTTGGCCACACCCACATCCGCCCCCGAAAATCGTAAAAAACTATATTAACTATAGTCTTAACTTTTGGCTCAAAGTTAATAGATAAAATAAATAAATAGGAATTTGCGGAAGTTTTCTGAAAATTTGAGTAAGATCGAAAAAGTGTTGCGTGCTTTCGGGCGCAGTATAAATTCGTAATGCAGGTGCGTACAGCTGCAGAATTTGTCTTTTTTGAACGTTGCCTAATATGTTTTTAGCAACATTTGTCTTCATTTGTCAACATTTTGTTTTTTCTATGTCCGTGTGCTATTTAATTTTACGCACAATACTTTGGGTACCGGGTATCTCACAGTCGGTCACACTCGACTGTAGCTTTCTCACTGGTTTTTTACCCTTGCTAGGTACTATAATTTTAGTCTGAAGCTTGCAACGCTATGACGAAAGCATGACCGAACCCATAGAGTATGTATGTATATTAGTATCACCAGTCAATCTAGCCATGTCCGTCTGTCCGTTTTTACGCAAACTAGCCTTGCATTTATAATTCAAAGGACTCAGAGTATGGAAAATATGGCGTCATATTATAATATTATTGATGTGGTCCCAGTTTAGTTCGGGCATGAAAGGGTTAATATATGATCCTTTAATTTAATTACACCACTCAACTTAAAATTTCATCCAAATCGGACCACTATCTCTTATAGCTGCCATAGGAACCATCGGGCCGAAATAAATACAAGCCAAAACAAGAAAGAAAGCTATTTTTGATAAACCGAAATTTGTATACCCTTGCAGTCTGCAATAGGTTTATTGAAAATCGACTAATTTTGGTTACAGTTAAAAAAATATCTTAGTTTGTAAAAATTTTACATCTTACATATAGAATTTTACATTTTACATGTAGAATTTTACATTTTCATTTAATTCGACCGATCGTTTGTATGGCAGCTATATGATATAGTTGTCTGATCTTAATGAAATTACAACCGTAAATGGAAATTGATTGATATACTTTGAAAAACAAAACAAGAAAGAAAGCTAACTTCGGTAAACCGAAGTTTATATACCCTTGCAGTCAGCAATTGGATCATTGAAAATCGATCGAATCGAATCGAAAATCAAAAACTGAGAGACTAGTTCGCGTAGAAACCGACAGACAGACAGACGGACAGACAGACGGACAGACAGACAGACGGACAGACAGACAGACGGACAGACAGACAGACGGACATGGCTAGATCGACTCGGCTAGTGATGCTGATCAAGAATATATATACTTTATGTGGTCTGAGATGCCTCCTTCACTGCGTTGCAAATATCATGGCAAAATTATAATACCCTCTGCAAGGGTATAAAAAGTTAAATTTTTTTTTACTTAAATTTCGGCTCGTTCCTATGGCAGCTATATGATTTAGTGGTCCGATTTCGGCTGTTCCGACATATATACTGCGTGCTAAAGAAATAAGACTATGCTGAAAATTTTACCCCGATAGCTCCAAAACTGAGAGACTAGTTCGCGTAGAAACCGACAGACGGACAGACGGACAGACAGACGGACAGACAGACGGACATGGCTAGATCGACTCGGCTGGTGATGCTAATCAAGGATACATATATATACTTTATGGGGTCGGAGATGCCTCCTTCACTGCGTTGCAAAATTATAATACCCACTGCAAGGGTATAAAAAATTAGAGAGATCTAGCGGTTTTTTACAGTTTCAAATTTACGGTTTTGGTTTTCCTAAAGACCGGACAACTATATCATATAGCTGCCATAGAAGCGATCGGTGGATTTATTTATAAGAAATTTAAAATTCTTCACGTAAAATGTAAAATGTGCAGCTAAATTAATTAATTATACCAAAATGAATCGATTTTCAGTGATCCAATTGCAAATTTCAAGGGTATACAAACTTCGGCTTACCGAAGTTAGCTTCCTTTCTTGTTGTATCGCACTGGTATAGCCCCTTAACTATTAAACATTAAGTAAAAAAGTAAAGTCAATAGATTAATTAATACAACAAATTAAAAACAAGTAAGAAAGCTACAATCGAGTGTGCTCGACTGTGAGATACCCGGTACCTAAACGATTGTGCTTTACATTAAAAGGAAATTTGAAATATTACATACCATATAATACTACTTCGATACTTCTTAAAGTAAATCGCCGCTCAAATTAGCTCCCATGCTTAGCCTAGCGGTCTAATCGCAGGGCAAATGTCTCTTATGCAAGAAAGGTCTGAGTTCAAATTCCGCATAATCCAAGTTTTTTTTTTTTTAGTTTTTATTTTAGTTTCATTTTTATTTTTTCTTCTTTTTATTCCATTAATACATTTTATATTAAATTATTATTATCAAATTATTCTGTCAAAGTTTGGTTATGAAAATGAATTATGTTATTTTTTGTCATTTCTTGCTTATGCTCTTTCAGTCTAGAGGTCTGGCGACATTTTTTGGGTCAACCGTCGATCTCTTTTCTCTTTCACACACTGCTTGTGCAAGTCTATTACAATAAAAACAAGTGGGAAAGCTACAGTCGAGTGTGAGCGACTGTAAGATACCCGGTACCCAAAGCATTGTGGGTGAAATTAAACAGCACATTAACATGGAAAAAAGAACATTTTCTGACAAATGAAGACAAATATTGCTAGAAACATGTTGAGCAACACTCAAAAGAGACTAATGTTGCTAGGAACATGTTGGGCATCTCTCAAAAACGACAAATATTGCTAAAAACATGTTGAGCAATACTCAAAAGAGACTAATGTTGCCAGGAATATGTTGGGCATCTCTCAAAAACGACAAATGTTACTAGGAACATGCTGAGCAACACCCAACAAAGACAAATGTTGCTAGGAACATTTTGAGCAACATGCACGTGCGCTCTCTCTCTCTCTCACTCTCTCTCTCTCTCTCTCACTCTCTCTCTCTCTCTTTCCTCTCAGAAACTTTATTGTTTAAAAACTTCTTTGTTTATCATCCGATCTTACTCCAATTTTCAGAATACGTCCGCGATTGCCTTTTTATTAAGTCTATCTATTTACTTTAAGCCGAAGATCACGCCTACAGCTAATATACCGTTATTTATCATTTTCGGGGGCGGCAGTGGGCGTTGCCAAATTTTAAAACAAACTTTATCTGCGTGCAACAGATTCCAATGTTGTCACCAAATTTGGTAAATCTAGCTCTTATAGTCTCTGAGATCTGTTGTTTTACACGGACAGACAGACGGACATGGCTAGATCGACTCGGCTAGTGACGCTGAGCAACAATATATATACTTTATAGGGTCGGAGATTTATCCTTCTGTCTGTTACATACATTCTCGGTTGGCACTAACTTATAATACCCTTGTACCCTATGGGTACCGGGTATAATAATATTAAAAAATAAAATGAATAATTTTGATACGATTTATTTATATATTTTTTTTTTTTGGGGATTCAACCTCTTTTGATCTCTCATAAGCATAGTACTGCGTCCATACTATAACATACGATTGTCGTGCTAAATAGTGCTTCAATTTTACAATAATAAAATACATTTTTTTTTTATAGTGAATAGTGAACTCTAAAAGCGTATGAGAAGGGGACAACTTGATGTCATTGAATTCTTCATTTTACTTTTGGTACAAGCACAGCCAAACTTGCTCGATTAAAGCTTTCTACTTGTTTTGTTTCCTAATTAATTATAAATTAAACTACCTTTATGGAGTAATAAGGTTTGTAATAAATTAAATATGTTAAATGATTGTATGTATTTAGTCAAATCGCAGGAAAAATAGTGTGATTTTTATTTTTACCAAATATCCGGTGTGTATAAATTCTTAGGAGCGGGGCATTTGAAACTATCCAAAACAAAATATAATAGCTTAAAACTTTAAAACACTATTTAACGCGGACATTGCAACATCGCTTTCTTTTCACCTAACCCGACACTGATGAGATTAGTTGATGAGACTAGTTAAAATTTTGCTGTGTTTTAAACACACGGCAATCTGACAGCGTTGCCACTCTTTATGTTTTTTATTTTAATTTATTTTTCAATAGTTTTTTAAGGTTCTACATTAACAAGTTAGTTTAGTTTGGATTTTGGTCAACTTATTTTTTCTAAATAAATAGTATATTTTTTTAAGTAGAAGATATACAATGTCGTTTTTTACCAAATCTTTCAATTTTTGTTATTTCGAAATATTTTTAGAATATTAATTATGAGCTCTGTATGGTTTTACAAACATATGTTATATGTCTGCATTTATTTATATATTTACTTATGGCAATGGCTTCGTATTGGCCCCAATGTTAATTTATACGAAATCAGCAAAACTGTATGATGACCTTGCATAGCAAATAAGCTTACTTATATAATGTTTTATTTATGTTTAGCATATATTTTTTACTTTTGTTTCTCCTCGACCAAAAAATAACTTTCGATATTTTGCTGACATGTGTAAGCACTTGTAAGACATGCTAAGGTACACACTTTAATAATAAATAATAACCAAACAAAAAATAATACGGCAAAATATGTCAAGTTGAAATATAAGTCTATAAATGCAAGTAACAATCAAAGGCGCGCGGGCATTATTAATGGGGTTCTTGAGGTGTTGAGGTTGAGTGATTATTATTATTTTTTTTTGACTATTGT
This sequence comes from Drosophila triauraria, assembly GCA_014170255.2. Lineage (NCBI taxonomy): Eukaryota > Metazoa > Arthropoda > Insecta > Diptera > Drosophilidae > Drosophila > Drosophila triauraria. The sequence goes on from JABJVT010000118.1 coordinate 156,591, forward strand.
TATTATTAATTTTTTATATTATTTTTTGCAGCTTTTCATGCACAAAAGCGCCATGCAACAGATCCAACAGCAGATACCACGCGTCGGTTTAGGTGGCGGCGGAACTGGGACATCTAATCTGGGTGGCAGCATCACTCCCGGCATTGGGACGGATACCAAGCCTCATCAGTGCCAGCAGTGCATGAAAAGCTTCTCCAGCAATCACCAGCTTGTTCAACATATTCGTGTCCATACTGGCGAGAAGCCATACAAGTGTTCCTACTGTGATCGTAGATTTAAACAGCTGTCGCATGTCCAGCAGCATACGCGTCTGCACACAGGTAAAGTATCTGACAAATTTTCCAAATACCCGAATACCATTCGGAAATATAATTCAGAATTATGACTGGACACATCAACCGGTTTTCTGTCTTCGCCTCCAGTAAAAACCTATTGATTTACTAACTTTTTGCTTTAAATAACCATAAGTTCCCCGACACCGTTTGAAAATATGTATACCTATGTACATATAGGGGAGAGGTCCCCGTTGTGGACACAGTTTCGTTTTTGCCTCATAACTTTTGACCAATTGCATATTATACAAACATTAACTAGAAATTGAAAGTTATTTAAAGAAAATGTCCTGCCCTCTGTCTAGCTAGGAATAGCTAAAAGCTCATGATCCATCGCCAATATCTATATCAATTCGATATTCTGTGGAGCATATCCATGTATGATTGCACCGATTGATTACCGGTTGATCGTCTTCGATGTCAGCTCATACATATGTAGCTCTGACTAATGTACAGTGGCTTAAATGTTAGTATTTTGTACTTAATTACCATAATCAACAATATTATGCAGTTTATAAATTTGTAAAAACAAAAAAAAAATAGTGTGTCGACAACCGAGCCTAACAGGCAATTCTTACAAAAGACGAAAAAAAAATAATGTGCATACATTTTGGTAAAAACCAAAAGAAATCACAAACTACAACGACCACACTACAAGAGGAACGAAACACTAAGCATTTTGGAAACAATTTACATCAATATTTTCAAACTTAAAAAATATTAATATTTACTATTAATTTATTTTATAAATTTTTTTTTTTAACGAATTAACTCTCAATACTCAGATCAGTAGCATCTTTTGGGGGATGTCCACAACAGGGTCCTGTCGAGTCAAGAAATGTCCTGCCGCATCCTTTCGCTAAAATAAATATTTACAAGATTGTAGAAATTTAAATACCAGTTGAACACGGTTATAATTTGATTTATTGGTGAATTTTTACAAAATTTGATTGTTTTAGATTAACATTTATAGTCTAGTGCCTGAGATCTCCTATCTTTGCTTAACTCTTTATATGTTCGCAGCCGTCCAATTTATAAGTATTTCGGGCACTGTTTTTTTTTATTTAATTACCTTAGCTCTAATGAAAAATGCTCTTGGACGTCGACTCCTCTGCTTGATTAATTAAAAACGACGTCGACGAACTGGCAACTGGCCGCATCTCAGCTCTCAAAATCCCATTTTCTCATAGTAACCGTCGTGACTTTCCGTGGGTCTCATCTTGTTCCTTTTTCTGTTTCTTATAAATTGCTATTGCTATTTGCGTTCCTATAATAATCTTTTTTTTTGCATTTTCACATTTTTATATATTCGCAACTTTTGCAGCTGGCTAGGCAAATGCCAATGACGAATATAATTAAATCAACTTTTCGAGTGCTTTTCGCGAGTCAGTAGCACTAGCCTTTAGCATTCTCCACTTCTATGCAACATTTTTTGAGTCCTGGAAGGGATGAATGGATATCCTGGCAGCAAATATGAGAAATTATTCAACGTCATTAGCTGCATTCAATGTAATTTAATTCCGTATCCGGATTCGCGGATTCATTCTTTGCTTTTATTCACACCTGATTGAAACTTCAACAATTGCTATTTACTTTTTATTCTTTTTTTTTCGCTTCCTTTTTTGAGTCAAAACTAAACAAGAAATCAAATACGCTTTAATTGAAAACCAGTTTGCGACAGGATTCTTAACCTTTTTCGTGGATGGCGGGGGGTAACCATTACCTTGCCTTACCCTTTTCTTTGCCAAGAAGGTGTTGGATCTGGTAATTATTCTTAACGGCGCGGTGTCTCGGCGTCGCTCGGTTTTCTTAAACGGTACACAGAGGTAAAAACTAGATACCAAAATTAAATTGAAATTGTGTTAATTTTTATTAATAACAACATATCATGTTAAGGGCCGATTTTTCAATGTCAAGTTACATTTTGTCTTTTAAATAAATATTTATTCGGAGTAATTTAGTCGCCCAAAATCATGTTTGCGCTTATCTGACTGAAACATTTTTAAGTACAGCTATTCCGCTAATCGGGAGTCTTCAATCAGATAAACAAAAACATGATTTTGAAAGACACCGAACAAAATTTACCTTAATGGCAAAATTAACCTGACATTGAAAAATCGGCTCTAAAAGATATTATTTCAAAAATAATAAATAAGTAATGATTATCATTATTATCAGTCTAGTGTCGAAAATATTGAAAACAAAAATTAGTTGGAGATTGAAAACCAGTCGTTGGTAATATTTTCTCTGTGTAGCTGCCACGAAGGTATGGATAAATGGATAGCAAAAGCCCATTAGGCGGGGCAACGCCGTTAAAGCTGCATCGCAACCCAAACTGCATTTTTTAAGGCACTTACAGTGACGACAGGTCAAATGAAGTGCTGTTTAGGCAGAGTAACTACGTGACTTTCAAGGTGCGAAACAGCAGAAACTTAAGAATAGCTTGGGGGTTGGAAATTGTTGAGTCTCCGTCTGGGCTCCTGAGACTCAACCGCAGCATTTACGTCTACACGGATGCACTTTGTGACCGTTTATTTGTATTTAATGTTACTGACTTAGATTGCAAAGTGACTCTAAGTAGCTTAAAATCTTTCAGATCCTTCTGGTGGACCTTCCACTTCCACTTTTTTTATTTAATTGGCAGCGCGTTCAAATGAAATTAATTTGGCTCCAGAATATCTAGGATACTCGTCCTTGACGGCTCGGAGTTTTGAGTAAACAGTTTAGTCTGCGTAAGGGAGACTCGCTCCATTTAAATAATCTCATTAAAAATGAAATCAATCAGTCAATAAATTAAGTGCCCTTAGGAAATTAAAAAGGCAAGAAAGAAATATTTGTTAAAACCAGGACCAACCTAGACCTACAAATAAAATGTTAATATTCATCGTCTATAAAGAAACTACAAATCTAAATACACAATTTTTCACCTTTATCTACTTTTAAAGATAGGTATGTTTGGACTTTTTCTACCAAATCCCCTCATTAAAATGTATTAAGAAAAGAATAAGTTGTTTTCAAGGATATATAAAGTTATTGATAGAAAAACCTGAGGTAAAGAACATATGGAACAAGAAATGAAACTAACTTCGCCAAGCCGAAGATTTACCCATGCAGATAATAATACAAATTAAATTTAAAGAAAATATCGGGGTTGCTACAAAACCGCTAGCGGAATTAAGCTGCTCTCAAAACCAATTTGCTAAAACAAAAACGCCGTTCCACAAAGTTACTAGGGTTTTTATTTCTTTTTAGCATTTTAAGCCACCTTTTCGGACTTCACTTCTAAAGCCTAGTACCTAGCAAGAAGAAGAATTTTGTGGTATTTCGTTTGGTCGGGTACTAATATGAACGGAATTCCGTGAGCGAACCGGTTGGCAGAACAAACCAATAAACAGCTGTGATTCCGTAAGCGAAATATATCAATTGCATATATTTTGTAAGCAATATGTAGGGGAAGGGTGAAGGAGGAAATCGCTGCTCGGTTGGAGCGCTTCGACAGCCTTGAGGATAATGTGGAATTGATAAAAGCCGTAAAGGCTAGGCATATTATATGCAAATGACACATAGGATATATTTTAATAGTATTTATATTAAAAATTTTATTGAAAAATTTTTTTATTAGTGGCGATAGCGCTAACGCCACTTTTATTTGCATTCACCTCCATTGCGGCGTGAAACACGAATAATAAGCCCAATCAAATGCGTTTAAATAAATTTATCCTCATAAAGGATATTTATAAAAGCTTGAAATACAGTCAGTGTCCGATTTTGTGTGACCGATTTTGACCATATTCTTGTTCTCTTTGGTCACACTGGATCCCGAACGAAATATATCTCAATTTCGCTCACGGAATTCCGTAAGCGGTTTTCGTTAATCTTAGTACTAGCCTTAAGGGTTGTAACCTTCCAAGCGAAATTGTAATATATTTCGTTTGGGAACCAGTGACCAAATAAATAAAGAAAATGGTTAAAAGGGGTCACAATGACTTGTATTTCCAGCTGTGTTTTGTAAACCAACTTTATAAAGAGAAATTAATTCAAACGAATTTGATTGGGCGTGTTATTAATGTAATGTGCCGCAATGGAGTTGAACTATATACTATATGTCATGTTTAGTTAGGATTTCTTTTATAATGCGACTACAGTCAGACCAATTTAAAAGGTAAACAATAACAATGGCCGGAATTCGCTGTACATAATTATCAATTTCTGGAGTCCTCATGCAAACACTCCAACAGATTTTAATATGAAAACCCTTAAACTGATTTTTACACCCGCTCTTGTACATAGATTTAGTTATTTTTTAATAATTACACAGTTTCACGGCGGAAAAACCATGCCGCCGAAAACTTATTTGTTTTGTTTATTTGTCTTGCTTTTGGGCAGGATAGTTAATCTCTCATTGATAAAGTGGGATGATATGGATCTTCTGGATAGGACATAGGACAACATCTGGCTACCGATACCAAGGAAGCATCGATTACAAATATGAGGTCTAAAAGCCTATCGCGATTATTCTTGACGGGATTAATTTGCTCAAGTGAAGAGTCAGTTAAACCGTCAGTAAAGTAATTTATGTTGAGTGTCCGATAAAAAATGATTTGAGTCGTCACAGGGAAGCCATGAGAGATGAGGAAGGTTAAAGTCGCCCATGACAATTAGTTGGTGCCAAGATCACACACAGATCTTTGTGGTAAAGCGGGTTACCAGACGCTTTCCGATCGATACCATTCCGATCTCGTCAGTGGCTTTGCTCTATTTAAACGTGCGTGTCTGAGAATCCAAACTTGGGAATCCGAATTCTGTTTGGTGCGACGTGCGTGTCTATTTTTAGGCAATTTTTGGTGGCTAGCGGGGGCGGAAGAGTTTTTACTATTCCGCCTACCCACTCATGTGTGAACTTGGACTTCGCAACTGAGAGCTACGACGGCTTTCCGGAGGCGTTGTAACGGCCGAACTTGGTACTGATCGAAAAGACTGGAAAACCTTCCGAGCTAAGGATGCCTCCTTCATTGCGAAGCAAATATCATGACAAAATTTTAATACGATGGTAAGGGCTTAAAAACGGTTTGTTCAAGACACTAACGTTCGGGACCAGTACTTAAATCTATTTAAAACTAAACAAGAAAGGAAGCTTACTTCTGCAAGCCGAAGTTTATATAGAACGACTAATTTGGACCGATCGTTCATATGCCAAGAATAAGATATAGTGGACCGGTTTGGATGAAATTTTAAAAGAATAGCTATATTTAAATTAAAAGACTAAGCTTTAATCTGATATCTTTAAAAACAGCGAAAATCGGCTTATTCGACCCGATCGTTCCTATGGCAGCTATAAGATATAGTGGTCAGATTTGAATGACATTTGAAATGTATAGTTATCACTTAAATTAAAAGACCATTTACTAAGTATGAATCCGATATCTTTAAAAACAACGAAAATCGGCTAATTTGGACCCACCATTGCTGTGGCAGCTATAAGATGTAGTGGTCCGACTTGGATGAAATTTTAATTGTATGACTATATTTAAATTAAAACGCTATTTACTAAGCTTTAATCCGATATCTTTAAAAACAACGAAAAACGGGTAATTTAACCCGATCGTTCCTATGGCAGCTATAATATATAGTGATCCGATTTGGATAGCAATTAAAATGGTTGGCTATATAATAATTAAAGGATCATGTATTTAATTTAAGACCAATATCTTCAAAAATAGCAAAAATATAACATTTTGGCCATATCTTTCGAATCGCGTCTGGACAACCAGCTACACAAAACCGATGTGTCTGATCTTGGGAAATAATCGATTCTTGATTTACGTATGATAAGCTAAGCCGCCGCTTAAGGTCGATTAAAAACATAAATAGTTTGGGAACAATTTTTATTTTCTACCTTTTTTATGCGTAAGTTCGCGGCCCACGAAAATGCCCATATATGGACCAAAGAAATTGTATAAAATACCTTGCTTAAAAATGTTAAGCTTACGTAAGTTATTATTCTTTTTCCTCTAGGAGAACGTCCCTACAAATGTCATTTGCCGGACTGCGGTCGTGCGTTTATCCAGCTTTCAAATCTCCAACAACATTTACGCAATCACGATGCTCAGGTAGAAAGGGCCAAAAATCGTCCATTTCATTGTAATATTTGTGGTAAAGGATTCGCTACGGAATCGAGCCTGCGAACACATACATCAAAAGTGAGTAGACGTCATACCAAATAAATTTCATTTTTTCATTGCCTATTTCTATTACACCCCTACCTCGCATCTGATCTTTGTCCTTCGACTCATCATCGCATATCATCGCAAATTACCGCACAGGAGCTACAGCTGCATCTTGGTGTCTTGCAGCAGCATGCGGCACTTATTGGCGGTCCTAATGCCACATCCTGTCCCGTTTGCCACAAGCTCTTCCTTGGCACCGAGGCATTGGTGGATCATATGAAGCATGTTCATAAGGATAAAAGCCCACCGCCAAGTGGATCAGGTAAGAATTATCGGAAATATAAATAAAAGAGTGCGAAATGTTTATTATCATGTTCTGTTAAAAAAAAACAATAATACATCAAATAGATAAATAAAGATTAAGCGTTGTTTTTATACCCTTGCAAAGGGTATTATAATTTTGATAGGAGGTTTGCAACGCAGTGAAGGAAGCATCTCCGACCCCATAAAGTATATATATTCGTGATCAGCATCACAAGCCGAGTCGATCTTGCCATGTCCGTCTGTCCGTTTGTCTGTCTGTCCGTCTGTCCGTCTGTCCGTTGCTATGCAAACTAGTCTCTTAGCTTTTGAGCTATCCAAATGAAACTTTGCAGATAGTCTTCTTTCTATCGCAGCTAGTACATATGTCGGAATGGCCGGAATCGGACCACTTTATCTTATAGCTGCCATAGAAAAGATAGGGCCAAATGTAACACTTTCGCTATTTTTTAAGATATTGGTCTTAAATAAAAGATATGACAATTTAATTGTATTATAGGTATACATTTTAAATTTAATGCAAATCGGACCGCTATATCTTTTAGCTGTTTAAGGAACGATCGGCCCGTAACTGTTGGTTTCCGTTACAGCCGTTTTAGTACAGCCATACATTTAACAATTTCATCTAAGTCGGAATGATCTGGCCAAATTAGCCGATGTTTGTTGTTTTAAAGATATCGGAATAAAACTTAGTAAATGGCGTCTTATATTTAAATATAGCCATACATTTAAAATTTCATCCAAGTCGGTCCAAAATATCTTATAGCCGATATATAAGTTTCCTTATTTTTATTTTATTTATTTTTTGCAAGGGTATATAAACTTCGGCTTGCCGAAGTTAGCTATCTTTCTTGTTTATTAAATTTTCTTTTATATATTCTGGTCCTTAGCGGTAAATCAATTCAGTGACCCCAATCAGGCAGGAAGTGGAAGTGTTACAGGAACTGGTAGCGGGGAACCGATCTCATCATCGCAATGTGCACCAACGGAGTCAAGTTGTGTCCAAGCTCCAAGTGGCTCCAACCTAATCGATAGCTACCTAGGCAAGCGAAGAACAGCCAATCATCCATGTCCAGTGTGTGGCAAGCATTATGTGAATGAAGGTTCCTTAAGGAAACATTTAGCATGCCACGCGGAGACCTCTCAACTGGCAAACAGCCTGCGAATGTGGCCCTGCAGCGTTTGTCAAGCGGTCTTCACTCATGAAAATGGTAGAACACTCAGAGGAGACGTGGCTTTCAAAGATAAAAAATAAATTAACTATTATTTTATTTTTGTTATAGGTCTTCTTACGCACATGGAATCGATGCGAATGGATCCAAAACATCAGTTCGCGGCTCAATATGTTTTAGTAAGTGTAAAAAATAAGCCAGTAGGAAAGCTACAGTCGAGTGTGACCGACTGTGAGATACCCTGTACCCAATGCATTGTAGGTAACATTCCAACACATACGTAGATATGGCAGAAGAAGCTCAGAAACTTTATTGTTTGATAACCTTCATATTTATTGTCCGATTTCACTAACATCTCGAGCCTAGCTTAGTTATACGTATTTCATGATTTACGGGGCGGTGGGCGTGATCGAGTATTGAAACAAACTTGATCTGCGTGCAACAGATAAGAATGTAATCTCCAAATTTGGTGGCTCTTATAGTCTTTGAGATCTGTTATTTCATACAAACAGACAGACGGACAGACGGCTAAATCGCTAAATAATAGCTAAATCAACTCGGCAGGTGATGCTATACCCATTATGGTTGGCACTAAGTTGTAATACCCAAGTAACGTAAGGGTACCGGGTTTAAGCTTGGAATTTGAGAAGTTTTTTTTTGTTCAAAATTAGTTTTGAGTGGTTCCGATACTGGAACATTGTTAGTAAAAAGATATGTTGTCCCATCAAACTTAATAATACTTTAATTATTTAGTCTCGAGCGGCGGCCGAACAGCGAGAGCGTGACTCCATCTTAGCGGTAACCTTAGCGGCCAGCAGCGGCGCCGGCGGAACATCCGGAAGACTGGGAATTGGCGGAGGAGGTGATCAAGCGCGAAACCTATTGCCAATGGTTGGTGCTTCTCGCAACTCAGATGGTTCCAATTCGAAGTGCCCATCGCCGTCGGCTAATTCCGAATGCTCCTCGACTGGACGCCTTTCATCATCAACAACCTCTGATCAAGATCAAGATCATGATCAGAGTGAGAATGAGAATTGCCTAAATAATAACACGTCAAACTCAAATTTAAATAAAATGACTGAGCTGCGACGCTTACCCAGTACTAATTCTGGCCAATATGGACACATCGACTCCATGGATACCGATATGCATGTGGCCAATAGGATGTCCCTAATGGCGGCGGCGGCAGCCGCTGTAGCTGCCTCTCGGCCACAACAAGATGGAGGCGTTGATAGTTCAGCTGTGGTTCCAAGCGCAGCGGTCCAGGCCGCCGTAGTCAATCTGGCAGCTGCCATGAGGATGAACACTTCCAGCAATAGCTCTGGGGGAGGATATCAACAACAGCATGTAAGTAGTGTCCCGAAAGATTCAGTTCATGATACTTTTATGGAAGGTGGTCTCGTCGGGTGTTTAACGTTTGGGCTTAAGGTCCTTATTGAAAACTTTGTGTTTGCTTGTTGACGTAAAAGCCTGTGTGCGTACAAATTATGTTCTGCCACGAAGCATTAAGTGAACAAAACAAAATTGTTTTTTTGGAATCAATGCACCGAAATGTTCAGAGATCGATTTTAGGAGATCGCTGTGGGAGAAAACTCTGGAGTGCAGAATTAGTGGGAACTCGGGAATTTGCGATACGCATTTTAATGCTTTACAGTCGAAATCGACAACCAATAAGGGACCGACTTAAAAGAGAAGGCGACTTAACAATGATGCTGTTCCGGAAAAAACAGAGCCGGAACCAGAAATTCCAAAATAAGCATTAAGCATCATATAAGGGCTAATACACACTCTCCATTATAGTATAAATTTTAAGACTGCCTTCTATAATTGTATCATGATAGCTAAGAATTCTCGTTAGTTCTAAGGTTATTTTATTATTTTTATTGATTGATTAATGTTTATTTATTGCTTTCTCATCAGTGTGGTGACCACCACACTCAGACACACCATCCACATCCACACCCACACCATCCACATCCACACCCACACCCCCAACCGCATCTTCCACACCATCAGCAGCAGCAGCATCCAGCTTCGCAGCAACCACAGTTGTCGCATTTACTGGGGCATCCGCATCCTGGCAATACTAACTCCTCCCGCTCCCAACGATCGCCAAATATAACTGTGCCAAGTCTACAAAGCGAATCGTCTTCTGCCACATCATCGGTGGGAATGAACGTTCATATGATACGCGGTTCCCTGGATCATCAGGATGCCTCTCACTTGGGATCCTTGCATCCCATAGATGCTATCCAACAGCAGCACCATCATCATCAGACGTCCAACTATTCGCAGCATGCTGTGGCACCCACCAGCAGTAACAGTCAGCAGGGGCATCCTCATCCACATCCACACCAAACCACCTCCCACCACCTTCACCCGGATGCGGAAACGGCGTTGCGCATTCATCAAGCGGAGGCAATCCTGCGATCGCACACGGAAGCAGCCTTCCGGCTGGCCACTGGCGCTGCGGGAGTGAAAAGCGAGTCGGAACAGCATCTCAATGGAAACAGTCATAGTAATATCAGTAGCAGAACCGATCAGCATCATCGATTTCTTACGCATCAACCGGATCATCATGAGCTGCCATCCAGTTCATGAAGCTAAATCGATTATTAATCGACTATTGAAGCGATTATTTAATCTATAAACTCAGCTGAGGGAAATGTGGATACGGAACAGAAAATAAAGAACAGAGGAATAAAGAGAATAAAGGGATGATAAACAGAATCAAGTACAACGATTTCGCAGTTGAAAACATTTAGCATTAAATAAAGTTAAATTTAAATGCGAGCGCATAAGGATCTCTAATATATAAATTAATTAAAACCAAAATATAGAAGGTGTATTGGAAGTCAACTGAGATTATGTTTTTGTAAGTAAGTTATATAAGTAGAACGCTCTAAGGTCAGAAGAAAGCGACTCCAAAATATTTGTGCAATATATTATAAAACCGAAAAAATCTATGTAAAAACTTCGTGTTATGTTTACGTTTATTATAAGAGTAAAAAAGATAAAAGGCGCGACAAAATCAATTAAAATTGCGTTTTCTTTTTGGGTCTGGCAGAACATTAAGTAGTAACATTTAGTTTTCGAGTAAATCTTGAAAATCGAATTTCAAGAAGCCCACATGCAGCAAGAGGAGAAAAGCTGTTAAACACATAACGGAATTTAAACAATAAAATGTATACTAATTTACATATTTAAGCAATAAAAAGTACTAAATATTTCGGCGTCAAAATAGGATTACTTTATTCATTTTTTGTAATTATGTAAATTGTATTTTACTTAGTTAATTGTTACTTATATCCTAGCATGTATTTGTAAGATGCGATCGCGAGTTTGGAAACCAAAAATCAGATAAGGGAATTGAAATCTATACAAGATGTTTGCCACAGAAAAATCTTACTCGAATTTATAGTACACAACATTTTCATTACTTATTTGTCCAAGAATAATATTATATATCTCTTTTGTTTCAAATACAAAGTACTTTAGAAAAAATACCTACATTCTTACGTACAATTCAAAAATCAAAATCCATTTAAATCTTTGTTAATTAAAATTCCCAGTATCTCATGGTGAAGCACATTATTAAATTCAAGAGATATTATTCAAGGAGTACACACACCGTTTGTATTTTATGTGACTGAGGATCTTAATAGATATCACTATAATCCTAATTTTTGCAACATTAGATCAATCATTTAGGCCGGTCCGTCCGCGTTTGTTCGGCGAACAGTAGGATGTATTAGCTGAGCTGATGCTGCTCCCAATAGCTGGTTTATCCTGTGTACGTTTTAAACTTGGATTAGTCGTTGACGATGGTAGTTTTGTAGTAGTGGGATCTGCAAAGTATATTGTAATAGTTAATTGATGTTTATCTATTCAATAAGAAAACAAGTAAGAAGCTACAGTACCCGAAGCTAACTGAGAGAAGCTAAACGAGAAATCCAATTTTTGGTGGCACGCCCAGCCGAAATGGCTCACAGCCAAAAGACTTTTTGAATCTTAGATGAAATTTATTGTGTAACAACTCTTATGTTTGTTATTTTTTGTACTTACTTTAAACCGAAAATTTATATATATATTCGAGGGCGAAAATGGGTGTGGCGAAATTTTGAAACAACCTTAATCTGCGAGCAACTGACTCCAGCTCCTATTCTCTCTAGGATCTGTTGTTTCATGCGGACAGACGGACGTCGGCTGCTGATGCTGATCAAGAATATACATATGCACATATATTCTTTTCGGGGTCGGAGATGCCTCCTTCTGCGTGTTACACACATCCTCGGCATCACCAGCCGAGTCGATTTAGCCATGTCCGTATGTCCGTCTGTCCGTGTTGGTAAACAGATCTCAGAGACTATAAGAGCTAGAGCCACCAAATTTGGAATCTGTTGCACGCAGAACAAGATTGCGTTATATATGCAATACTCGTTTTGTTGGCTTAAAGTAAATAGATAAAAGAAATAGGTAGGCATTTGCGGTCGTTTTCTGAAAATTTAAGTAAAATCGGATGATAAACAAGGAATTTATTAAACGATTAAGTTTCTGTGTATGCTTCTTCTTCTTCTTCTATGTTTTTGCTCAACTCAATATCCCTAGCAACATTCTTTTTTTTGTGTGTTGCTCAACATGTTTTTACCAACATTTGTCTTCATTTGTCAACATTTGCTTTTTTCCATTTCCATACGCTACTTAATTTTACCCACAATGCTTTGGGTACCGTTTATCTCACAGTCGGTCATTCTCGACTAAAGCTTTCCTAATCGTTATATTCGGTACCCATAGGAAACAAGGTTAGTGCCAACCAAGGCAGAAGGAGAAATCTCCGACCCTATCAAGTATATTTATTTTTGATCAGCGTCACCAGCCAAGTTGATTTAGCCATGTCCGTCTGTCCGTCTGTCTGTCCGTGTTGGTAAACAGATCTCAGAGACTATAAGAGCTAGAGCCACCAAATTCGGTGGCAGCATTGGAATCTGCTGCACACATATCAAGTTTGTTTTTAAATTTGGTCACGCAAACTTCCGCCCTCGGAAATCATAAAAACCTAATATAAACTATAATCATAATATTCGATTTAAATTAAATACATAAACTAAATAAATAGGATTGTGCGGTCGTTTTCTAAAAAATCCTGAAAGTTTGAGTAAAATCGGAAAATAATCGTGGAAGTTATTAGGCAATAAAGTGGAAATTCGAAGATAGGCTCTACCTAATGTTTGTTGCAAAGCTGCATGTAGCCGACCGGGTCGAGGGTTCGATCCCAGGCGCATGCGAAATTTTCTTACTTCTTTTTCTTCAATATTTTTTTATGTTATTCTTGTTTTTTTTTTACCCAAAATTGAATAAAAGAAAACAAAAACTTTTAAGCTAAAAGAATAAAAATGAAAAAAAAAATAATAATAATTTTGGTTTTTGTTGCAACTGAACACGGGCCGATCTTGCAAAACATAAAAGCACCGGCCGCTTAGACAACTGGGCCATTACCGATATTACACATGAATCGGCTGTTTTCAAACTAACTATGCTTCGACAACTGTTTACAAGAAAATGGCGCCAAAACTGCAAGAAATGAAAAAAATAACAAAATTCACTTTGTTCAATTTCGTTGCATTACCCAATTTCAGTAAAACTGCAATGAAATGTATTAATTGAATAAAAAGAAGAAAAACTAAATATGAAATTATAAATAAAAGAATAAGGGGCTATTTATATATTACGTAATCACATTTTTAATTTAATTTTTTCTATGTAATCTATGTAATCATGAGTAATCATTGGAGGAACCCCCTCCCCTATGATTACGTAATCATTAACAATATTTTTGCCGAAATTTTATAAGAAATTCATTTTTTATGTACTTCTTTTTGATATAAAATGATTACGTAATCGTTGTCCGGAAACCCCCCTCCCCAAATAATCAAAAATAATCATTTCCCAATTTTCATTGTTCTAATTCGACAGAGTGCTTGTTCGGGAAGTAAAAGTTTGAGTACCGGGAATCTCACAGTCGAGAACACTCGACTGTAGCTTTTTTACTTGTTTTTCACTATTTTCGTGATATTTATTTACTTGAAGGAAAAATTTAAAACTATAGCTTATATAAAGTTTTTTACGATTTTCGGGGGCGGAAGTGGGCGTGGCCAAATTTTAAAACAAACTTGATCTGCGTGCAACAGATTCCAATGCTGTCACCAAATTTGGTAACTCTAGCTCTTATAGTCTATGAGATCTGTTGTCTCACACGGACGGACGGACGGACAGACGGACATGGCTAAATCGACTCGGCTGGTGATGCTGATCAAGAATATATATACTTTATGGGGTCGGAGATGCCTCCTTCTGCCTGTTACATACATTCTCGATTGGCACTAAATTATAATACCCTTGTACCCTATGGGTACCGGGTATAAAAAACTAAGAATTTAGATGAAAATACACCTTATTATGTCTAAAAAAAGGTTAAAAACTTCTATGGCACACTTTCTTTTTAAAAAATTTCCGAAAGTCGCCTCGTTTTTGGGGAAAGGACATTCGATTGTGATATGCATTTATGTACATATTTATGTAAGTGTCTTATGTGGCCTTAAATACTTATAACATTAGTTAAAATTTTTTAATATCTATGAAACTTTTTGAAAACACTCTCGAAGATGTGTAATGAAAGAATGTGTTAAGTGAACCTAAACTCTACACTAGACTTACCCTGCAGCCATCTAACTTGCGTAGCTGGTCCATAACCCTTTTGATTGCGTGCTGCAATCCTGAAGATAATCGCTGGCTTATTGGAGCAATCCACATGGGCGTTGGAGAGCGAAGCATTGGGAACGGTACATTGATTGGCCGCGCCAACATAAACGCGTACAAATGCCAATTGCGGTGTGGCGGCCAACGTCTTATTATCCTTAGTCGTAGGTTTAACGGCAAGATATACTGAATATTCAACAATCTCCTTGGTCTTTTGTGCCGGCGGTGGTTCCCATGTTAAGTGAGCCCCCTCCTTGACATCCTTTGAAATCTTTATGGCCGATGGAGCACCAGGAAAACCAGGCAAGCAGGTCTTAAAGCTGGATATCTATGGGATAAGTACATTCAGACAAAATAATTAAAAACGAGAAAGAAAGCTAACTTCGGTAAACCGAAGTTTGTATACATTGCAGTCAGCAATTGGATCATTGAAAATCGATCCATTTTGGTAATGTAAAAAAAAAAATGTCAAATTATGTAAATTTTGTAAATTTTACATTTTACATGTAGAATTTTACATTTCCATATAAATCGACCGATCCCTACTTTGGCAGCTATATGATATAGTTGTCCGATCTTAATGAAATTAAAACCGTAATTCTAGAACTATAAAAAACAACTACATCTCAAAATTTATATATAGGATATAGTGGTCCGATTTCGGCCGTTCCGACATATATACTGCGTGCTAAAGAAATAAGACTATGCTGAGAATTTCAGCCCGATAGCTCAAAAAATGAGAGACAGACAGATAGACAGACACACGGACAGACAGACGGACAGACAGACGGACATGGCTAGATCGACTCGGCTCAATTAGACTAAAAACTTTAAAAACAATCCTCATTCCAACATTATTAGAACGCGTAAAAATATTTCGTACACTAGGAGTGGATTTTTAATTAAATTATCCTATTTGTGTTTAACTAGAGACGTTTTGGCCATATATCACATCTGACAAAAAAAATTCTTGAACTCTACATGCCTTGGATAGATCTCAGAGCTCTAGTAGACTTTCAAAAATTGTGAAACCCCAAGAGCCTATTTACTTTTATAGCATACTAATTCCTGCTACATATCAGAGGACTAAAAACTTTATACGTTCTCGAATTCACTTGATGCTTTATGCTCTAAAATAAAGTTCTTCAATATTAAAATTCGGAGCGCAACTCTCATTTGTACTAAAATTAAAGAATATTTTAAATCATGAAATAATAATAATCAAAATAAGTTATAGTTACGGTTGGCAATAACTTATAATACGCTTGTACCCCATGGGTAGGTACCGGGTATAAAAAGAAGTAAGACCCTCGACCGGGTCGACTACATGCATCTTGCAACAAGCATTAGGTGTCTGGTAGAGCCTATTTTCAAATTCCCACTTTATTGCCTAATAACTCCCAAGTTTATTATCAGATATTTCTCAAACTTTCAGAGAACGACCGCACAATCCCTATGGGTACCGGGTATAAAAATTATTTGATGGGAAGTTTTTAAGCCAGGCATTTAGAAATATTAAAATTTTGCATACAGGAGCTAAGGGATGCTGAGCAAACGCATTTTGTAATATTAAAAAATGTATAAGATCGCAGTGGCAGCTAAAAAGTTTCTAGTAGAAACTAGAAAGATTCCAGACTTGTTTAAAAATAACTGTGAATGTGAAAACATTAAATCTATACTACGTTTGTTACTTTTTATATTACAGTTTTTAACCAATATGGATAAGTTACAAGATCAGTCGGAGGTGATTCTTATAGATTTTGTCGACGAATCTGTGTTTCAAAAAGCTCCATCACGTCAGTCAGACCTTCAAATACTCAAAATCCTGATGTGTTGGTCCCTTTTGGGTACAAAATTTGTTTTCAGCGTGAAAAAATCTGAAATTATGCAGGCCTGTGTAAATTTAACCTAACCTAAGAGAATGAAATTAAAAGAAAGAAATACTACTAAAAGTGTAACTTCTGTCGTCCTTAAGCTTGACACACTCGTTTTTTTTTTCACTAAAAGACAACGCTTACTAAAGAACAACGTTTCTAAAATATATTAGGCATATACTGGTCTATTATATCTTCATTTGGCTTTTTCTTATCGAAGCAAATCAACCTCAATAGTAATCTTTCTATTTATCTGGCAAAGACTGATGTGTGTATATGAGCAGTACATGGAAGGAGAAAATTAGGAGCAAGAATAAAGAGGGCAAATACACACCTTATATAAAGAGAATTTCCACAACACGATTTTACAAAATTTTCAAAAATAATATAGTAAATATAGAAATCCAAAAATAAATAATTTAACAAACCTCTCCCCACTCGCCACGCCCGCATGTATTGATGGCAGCCAGTCGAAACCGATACGCCGTTCCAGGATCCAAATTAATACGTGGATATTTACTCAAGTCCGCAAGATTATCAACATCAATAAAATCGTCCAGAAGAGAATCATTGAAGGAATTGGAGTCTATGTAACTTGTAACAGTATGAGAGAGATCCTTGAATATGCCAACGGTGTGCCATTTTTGCACATCGTGTTGTGGGATAGCGCTAACTGCATTTGATTGTACCTAAATAAGGGGAAACATGAAACAAAAACAAGTTTTAATTTTTGAAATAAAAAAAAAAGGAAGCTAACTTCCGCAAGCCGAAGTTTGTATACCCTTTCATCTGCAATTGGATCACTGAAAGTCGATTCAATTGGAAAATATCAACTATTGTACATTTTATACATTTTACATTTACTTGTAGAATCATATAAATCAACCGATCGCTTCTATGGCAGCTATATGATACAGTTGTCTGATCTTAATAAAATTAAAATCGTTATTCTGAAACCGTAAAAACCAGCTATATCTCGAAATTATTAAAAGTGCGTTTAAAAACAGAAGTTATAATTTTGGTTTCATTAATTTTTCGATCATTCTTATGGCAGTTATAAGATAAAGTGGTTCCCTTTCGACATATATACTAACTGCAATAGAAAGAAGGCTATCTGCAAAGATTCATTCAGATAGCTCAAAAGCTGAGAGACTAGTTTGCGTAGCAACGGACAGACAGAAAGCAGACAGATGGAAATGGCTAGATCGACGCGGCTGGTGATGCTGACCAAGAATATATATACTTTATGGGGTCGGAGATGCATCCTTCACTGCGTTGCAAACTTCTGGACTAAATTATAATAAACTGCAAGGGTATAAAAACCCTTGCGCTTCGTCTAGTTGTTCTATTCATTGTTTCGATTTTTTTATTGTTAACTGTAAGGACTCGGGCATTAATAGTCCAACAAATGAATAATATGATAAAACTTATCTAAAAAAATCAAAGTTAAAAAGTTAGAAAAAAACCTAAATGTCAAAACACTTGCCTGAGTTTTTGAGTTATCAGCAATGTTGCTTTTTCTGGAACTTGCTTCCACTAAACTTTTAACAGTTTGTCCACTATTTAGAATAAGGGCTGTGGCATCAGCCGTTGCTGCCTGCATCACTGCAGCTGAAGCGAGTGCATCCAAATGTGAGCCATCGACTAGTATTTAAAATATATATATATATACATATATATAACGAATAAATATTTTTAAATGTGTAATTAATGTAGCACAAACCATTTTGAAATTGAGGTGGAATCTGATTAAACTTAGAGTCTGCAACAACTTGTGGTCTAATATCTTCTCCACCAATACCAATTGAAGAACTAGTGGGGTCCTTGTTTATTCCTAATACCTCAGCAGACTTAATATTGGTTAATATAGTGGCGGCTTCAGTTTCCGATGTTGTTGGCCGATTATTGTGATGATCATTGGCTAATAATGTTGACCTTATCTATATTAAAGAGAGATTTTTTTAAGTTTACATAAAAGAGATGTGCGTGTTTAAAATTAGTAATAGTAATTCAAATTCCACTTTAAAACGTAAGCTTTTGATTAATATTTATTAACATATAAATAACAACGATAAATAATATTTATTAGGGACTTAAATCGACTTGAAATAGAATCGAACTCAAAAGGTTACTTACCGTTGATTCGACATTAATTTGTTCTTCTTTTTCTGTCAACTTTGTAGCTTCTTCTAAGCTTGCGGCTGATGTTTCCTTGCCATCTGTAGTGCTGCTCACGGCGGTCACATCCTCAGTAGTAACAACTGCTGTTGGTGCTGTTATGTCAGCACTAGTAGCCGTTGTGGCTATTAACGCTGAAGTTGATGTAGCATTGTCATCATCGTTATTATCTTCTTCTTTAGCCTCATTTTCATTTGGTTTTAATAGATCTATGGCACCATCTAACTGCTCTATGATATCATCCATTGGATCAGTATTATCTTTCTTATCTGATATTTCCGTTAGGCTCTCTTTTGACGCAGATACCGATGTTGATGGTAGGATTCTAGCATGGATTCCTTTAGTGGTCAAGGTAACGGCACGTGGACTACTTCCAGGATTAAAAACAAAACTTTTTCTACCACTTAAAGTCGTAGAATTAGAAGTACCAGAAACATTTGTACCTCCAGGTACAACCATTAGTTTAGAGTTTGATATGGGACTGGACCCTGTTAGATTTGGATTTGTGCTACTCATAACAGTAACAGCTTTTCCGCCTATATATAAGGCTGTTTTTTGATGGATGGCTGTTCCGCCACTTACTACTTTCTGCCCAGATGTTTGAACGGAAGGTATACTTCGCAACATTTTAACTCCACTTGGATTGGTTGATATAACAGTTCGATGACCACTAACTGAACTAACCTGAAGAGGACTAGCTGTTGTCGACGTCGAACTAACTATACTAACAATACTTGTTCCGGTTGTTGACGTCCCTACAGAGCCCGAGCCAGCGGTGCTCATCACTGCTCCAGCTGGTACAGTTCGCATACTTCCACAGCCGGTCGTCACAATTATTATCTGTTGATTACCCAATTGAGCGCCCTGCTTATTTGTTATGACAAAAGCAGGCTTGCCGCCCATTACATTGGGCGTTACCTTGCCCATTTGCAGTATGTTTGAATTCTTCATTATCAATTTACCGCCACTGGTCATGGTGTGTGGAGAAACAAGCTTTAGTACGTTACCGGAGACAATGGAGGACTTTTGCTGTTGGCTTCCCGGTAATAGGGATCCCTAAGTAAGTAAAATATTTATAAATGATTAATCATGTTAACTTGCTGGTGTAATCGTTAGCATGCTAAGGAGACACAGACATTGCACATTGCATTGCATTATCTTTATACATATATTGGGTCTATATACATATTTCTAGAGATTTAAATATTACAAAATTTCAAATTTTTACTCACTTGAGCTTGCGTTTGTGGATTTCCAATTGATAGACTCTGTGATGGACTTCCCCCTTTGGCCATGTTAAAATTAACCTTGGGCAGTGTTTGCACTGTCATGCCACCGCTGCTCGTCTTAACAAACTGGAGTTGAACATTTGGTGCCAATGTCAGAGGCTTTTGAATAAAGTATTGCTTGCCACCAATAGATGTGGTGGTTGTCGTAGTCGGTGATCCAGCACTTGGCGCCGATGTTTTCAATATATTAATGGTAGCTGAGCTATTACGCAATGTTTGTGAAGAAGTTGAAGCTGCCACACTGGAAACAATACGCAAAGCATTACCGGAGTTAGCGGCCGTGGATGCTCCTGTTACTGAGCTAAGAACAACATTCGCGCTGGGAACACGCAACGCCACAGAGTCTGTTCCCATATTGGGGGACCTGGTTGTTGTCGTTGCAATTGGCCGAAACTTTTGCAATATGTTGGTGACAGTAGTATTTCCGCTAGTTGTAACAGCGGCAGCGGCAGCAGCTGTACTGCTTATAACAGATATCTGAGGCTGAACAACAGTAACCCCAACAGAAACGGCGGCACCGTTGCCAGATTTCTTTTTGAACTGCGGTGATGCTGGTGGCGACCGCGAATTGATTGTATCTGTTGTAAAGTCACTGCTAGCTGGTTGAACATTTATTTCGGGTTTCATAGTATTTTTACCATCTGTGCTTGACTTAGCTTCATTTCCTGCCAACAACAAGGCACTTTCAGGGTTGTTTTCTTGAACGGAAGTTGGTGTCGGCTCGTTAGATGTCCCCGCTGTTATTCCCTGATTTACCATATTTTGCGGCTGTTTTGTGCCTGGATTTACTGCCTGTTGCTCTATTTTTTGTATTTGTAAAACGTAAGCAGACGCAAATGTAGTCGCTGCCCAGGAAAGCTCCAAAGCATGAGTAGAGGCCCGTACGAGCGCTACTTTTACAGCGTAAAGGGGCTTTGTCACCTCTAAATACCAAAGGTCCTTGCAGCAAACCTGTAATGGATAAATTATGTCAATATTTGAGCTCTAATTTAAACAGAACACATAGTTTCTCTTTGTTCGGTTTCGTTTAGGTTTTCTTTTTTACGCTCTTTCAATAATAACAAATGGCGAAAACGGTTGAGCTGGCATTTTTGGAGTCCGAAATATGAGTTAAGTAAAATATATCTCACCCTAACCTGGTTGTTCCATGCTTTGCGATAACCATCCCGCCCTGACCACACATACAGACGACTTTGTATACCAACAGCACAGTGGCCAGCACGAGCACGCGGCACATTTTCTTCGATAGTGTCCAAAGTTACATTGTCCCAAGTCATTGTATCTAAAATTATAAAATATTAAATTTTTAGTCAAGCTTAACTACCGAATTCAATACAACAGCTGTGAGGACAAATCATGAAAAACCATGGGTGTGGCAAAATTTTTAAGCCAACTTGACCAGCGTGCACAAGATAACAATAGTGCCACTAGTTTATACCCTTGCAGCGGCAATGTGACCCAACCGTTCCTATGACAGCCATTATATGGACTCTAACATCTTCTGGTAACATTTAGCATGAAGCGACCATATGATCGAACAATACTCCAGTGATGGACGAACGAGAGACACGTACAATAGTTTCGTCATATAAGGATCGTCCAACTCCTTAGACCAACGCTTTATAACCGTTTTCTAGGAGTTGGGTCGTTCCAAAAAGCTTTTTCAAGACAATCCGTTGGAAAAATCCTTTGAAAACTACTTTCCTTGCTGGTAAGGAAACCCCGCCTTATTCAGTTAAATAGATGCAAGCAACACTTATTCGGTTTGTTATTTTTCCTCCTTGCTCTCAGCTCATAGAATGTTACAGAGCTGCCATATGGCAGAAGTACAACTGCACACAAGTGTTTTTACACATTGCACAATAACGTAATAGAATTTTGCAGAAAGACTTCTTTCAGCTCAAATGTGTTTTCTTTTTTTCTTTTCTTTTGAAAACAGAAGTTGTTCCATATATATATATTTTTTAACATTACTCAAAATTCATGTTAAATAGTGTGGCAGCAGTGGTCCTAGCTCCGAAACTCAGTATCGGACAAGGTGGCAGCACTGCCGCCATATTGTTTTGGATGCAAAATCAATAGGTACGAAATCAACAGGTGTTTTGGATATGCACTTACTAAAATGCTTATTTTAATAACCTAACATGCATAATGTTAAAAAATTTGGTTGGGTTAATTCAGTGCAAAACGACCCTTTTTCAAAAATTTGTTGTGTCGAAACGGCTTAAGCTAGTTTATTATTATTAGTCAATTTTTCTAAAAATGTTTTATTGAAAAATAGGCACAGGTATAGGAGCTATAGGGATTATCCCGTGGCCCCTCAAACAAAAAATTGATTTGCGGTGTACATCCTAACTGTCCACACAATCGTCCGATATAAAAACAAGAAAATGCATAAGTTAAAGGATAAGGTCCCGAGGTATCACCGTAAAGTTAAATAAACAATATAATTAAAAATAAAATTTAAATATCGCCGACAGTGATACCTGTAGTTAGTTGCAGAAGCTGTGTGCAAAATTTCAAAACGATTGGTCAAGTAGATTTTGAGTAATCGTGTACACCGACTTTGAAAATGGCACTTTTCAGGAGAGCGCTTTAAAGTTTTGGCTGCCCATACATCGAACATAGAATGACCTCCTTTAAACTACCCATTACTTCGTTATTTTTGTTCCGATCGATTTTAAGTTAGGAAATTATATATTTTTAATATGTTGGCCATTCATAAAAAAAACCCTACCCCCCTTAACAAAATCTCAGGGCAAAAAGTCAGTGTTGAAATCCAAATACCAAATTGTATATACCCGTGTATATATGTACATAAACTTTATGGGGCCAGATATGTCTTCTTCACTGCGTTGCAAATTTCATGAAAATATATAATAAACTCTGCAAGGGTATAACAAAGTTCAATATTGACAAACCGACTGGCTCCATTTTTTACTTTCGTTTTTCGTTTTCGTTTAAGACCAAAAGCGTACGGTTTCGTTTAAGGGTGCTCCGCTTCTCACAAACTTTTTGTCAACATTTTGTTATCGAAATATCTAATTGTTGTTATTGCTTAAACAGAGAGCCAGAGAAATCGGCTCCGGTGGATAATCGCTTGCGATGCCAATGCGCATCACACGGTCTGGGGGAGCAGCGATATCAACAAAAGAGGTAAGTACCTTCTTAGGTACATTATTAGTAATAACGTAGGTTTACTAAATCAGGGCAGCGAGCCTACATTTATTAACACAATTAGAAAGGAAGTCCTCGACCTAACTCTCTGTAGTCTAAACATGTAGTCCGTTGCCTCAAACTGGCACCTTGCGAGATCACCAGCACATTAGATTTGATATAGGATGTGCCTTGCAATGTAGCCTAGTTACTAGAAATCTTAAAAACACAAACTGGGATCTTTTCTGTTTTGAATTTGAGATATCCAGAGACTGATCCACCCGTCCGATAATATCCATAGACAAGCCAGAGCGTGAGGCTACTGTACTTCATACAAACATTGAATCGGCATATCACGCTAGCTGCGAACAAAAGGTTCGTAAGATCAGAAGGGCCGTTCCCTGGTGAAATTAGAGCCTTGACGATCTTAAAAAGGCTGCGCGAAGGCTCTTCAATACAGCGAAGAGTGGGAAGTTCACATGGGATTCCTACTAATCTGCTTTAACGCTCTACAATAAAGAGCTGAGACAGTCAAAACGGGCTACGTGGCGCCAATACTGCGGGCAGATTTCAACTCTCCCGGAAGCTGTCAGGCTACAAAAAGCCCTCTCCAAATACCACTCAAACGGCATCTGTACGTTGAAAAGGCCAGATGGAACACACACAAACAAGCCAAAGGAAACGAGTAGTCTACTCCTGGCTACTCACTTTTCTGGGCGCGTGGCTATGGAGCAACCCAACTCAGAAAGTTAAGCACCAACCTACCTCTCTGGGATTGGAGAGTGCCCTCACCTGCGCGTGGCTATGGTGGCAGACTCAAATGGTGCTGAGGGAAGGGAACCCCCCTATCAATCAGAACGTGTTGGAAACATGCCCTTTAGACTGTTTCATCAAAATAGCGTACAAAGGGCTATACAAAGTTTCAGTCCATACAAATCCCCTGGACCAGATGGAAAAGCGGGGACTGCACCAACTCGCACTCCCCCTGGTCCGTTTATTCCGAGCTAGTCTCGTGCTTGGACACATACGAAGCAAATGGGCTAAAGTGAAGGTTGTGTTTATTCCTAGGGTAGGGAAGAAAGAATCCCAACTGCCTAAGTCCTATTGACCGATTAGTCTTAGCTCCTTCTTTCTTAAAACTATGGAGAAGATAATTGACCAGCACATCAGGGAGGTGAATCTCAAACATCTTTCCCTACATAAGTACCAATACGCGTACCAAGCTGGTAAGTCAACCGAGACTGCCATTCACTGCCTTACAACGGTCATTGAAAAGGCCATTGGCTCTCAACAAATAGCACTAGGTGCCTTCTTAGACATCTCAGGAGCTTTTGACAACACGTCCTGTGAGGCTATCCGTGCCTCTCTTGTACGAAAAAATGTCTCCACACCCATTATTAGATGGATTCTGAAAATGCTCAAATCCAAAATCATAACTGTAGACCTCATAACCTTTTCCGACAACGTTTGACGAACGACTGTCAAAATATAGTCCTCAACTGAGGACAGACAGCTTCCTCGATAGCTCAAAATCTAGTGAACCAATCGTTTTGAAATTTTTCAGAGCTCCACCTAGACCAATTCTCCAGATACTTACGTGTTTTTTTTTTTTTGTTTCTTGATATGTAATTTATATTTAACAAATAAACTTTTTCTAATTCAAATATTGTGTTTCAAACTTCCAATTTTGATTAAAAAATAAAAAAAATATTCACTTTATTTTTTTCATTTTGGACAATTTTTTTGAAAATTAGGATGTACACCCAAAATACCCTTTTTTTTTGGAAAGGCCACGGGTAATTCCCTATACCTTCTATACCTAATTTTTAAATATATAATGTTCAATAATTTTAAAACGTGACCCATTTTGCACCGAATAATTCATTGCACCGTTAATGTTTTTGTATACAAATTTTTACGTTCGGTGCAACCAACTTAAAAGAATTTGCACTTAAGTGCCTCATATCGGCAGCATTATTTAAGCGCAGCTACTGCCAGCAAATTATTTATAAAAAAGGGTTTTTTTTAAGTATAATGTAGATATTGCCATTTACACATTTTGTTCCCGTGTATAAAATCTGGTACGACTTACCCAAATCAAGAACTGCTAACGTATTTGTACACTTCCATTCTCGCTCTGTTGTTGACTTTGATTCATTTATCACTAGTGGAACCCATCCTCCAAATACATACATTTTGTTAGCAATCATTGTTGAGCTGTGTAAGGAGCGTGGCAATGGCGCTTGGCCCAGTGTTCGTGGCTTTGCCCACGTCATCGATTCTAAGAAATAAGGAATTCTAGTTTGCGACATGCTAAGATCGATTCAAAACTTTTGAACTTACCTGTGTCCAGTAACCACAAATCACCCAAACGGCATCCGCTCATTCCACCATAGATCAATAGATTTAAGTTTCCATTAACTTTACTTGTAAAGGAAATCCCTGTGTGGGACTCCCTAGGTGGGGGACTATCGCCAAAAGTTTTTGGAACTACCCACTTTCCGTTGTGACTATGAACTCCGCGTGTGTCCAATATGTACAGATCGTTCAGATATCTAGTAATTCAGATAATAGTAAGCAAAAAGAAACATAAAATTGCCATCTTGGTTTCGACTTACTTTGGTATATTATTTTTTGGATCATCTGATTCATTTGCCAGACCGCCAAATAAAAAGATTTTGTCACCGACCATTGTAAAACTGTGACCCAATCGTGGACATGGTGACATACCACCACCACCACTATCCGGTGATTCGGGATACATTTTACGCCATTCCCATTTCGTGGCCTGAAGTTCATACAAATCGTTTGAATATTTGCCATATTCAATCATTCCGCCAAAGACGAACATGCGAGTTCCCTCCACAACAAAGCCATAAGCTGCACATCCATTGGGAACGTCTCCTTTAAGCACAGGCACGTACCACTGATTGGTAACTGTAATGAACAAAAAAACAAAAGAAAAATATATGTATATATCGATATACAACACTGCTTTTTTGGTTGCTTGTGTTAATTTAAGCGTCTTTTTTGTTGTCCTTTTAATAAAAAACTAATGGTATTCCAAACGGGCGAACGAGCCCATGCACATTAATAGTGATTAAATGCTCAATAGGTAAACGATGAAATATTTGTATAATTATGTTTTAATTATTACTATACAATTACCAGTGTTGTAAACATGTAATTCATCAACAATTCCTTCATTGCCGCCACCAAAAACCACCATAAGCTCTTTAATGTTAATGGCGCGATGTCCATGTCGTGGACGCGGCTGTGGTCCAGTGGGATTAAGAACTCGTTTCCATCGAAAGCCGGCCAATGATGATGTGCTGCCGGCGGTGGAGACTGCGTGACGTTGAAAATTTTCCTCAATATCCATATCAATACGAGTATTATCCTCTGTTTGGAGCATAAACTCTGTATTCAAATCTGTTTCAGATTTCTCAGCAACCATATCCGAGCATTCCATATTTTATGGTCAGGTATGTAAGTTAAGAGTTTTGATAATATATATTTATCAATCCTATGTAGAACAGCAGCTGATATTTAAGGATGCATTCTTCTCTAAATCAAATTAACTTTACCTGAAAAATAGACAAAAATATAATAAGTATAGATAAGCTCCTGTCTCTAAGAATTTAAGTTTATACATGAAAAGAAGCTAACCTCGGGAAGCCGAAGTTTGTATACCCTTGCAGTTTTGCAATTTGACCCAAATGTACATTACTATTAAAGCTATAAGTCCTAGTCGACCGAAGAAACCTTAGTGGTGGTGTATAAAATCACTGAGACTCTCATGATTTACGTTGATTGTCATAGAAATTTGTCAATTGTTCCTATGACACCTAAGGTGCGCGTAAAACGTCTCCTTAAGTGCTAGCAGCCTACCACCAGATATTACTGGTTAACTTGATCAATTATTTTTGCTTAGAGTAAGGTTGTTGCATTTTTGGTTAAATCATATTAAAAAATTAAATCTTTAAAAAATGTCGCATGATGATTTTAAAAAATATGGTAAAAAATATCGATATATCGAGTATTTTTGATATTTTTTAATCTTCAGCAAACCTTTTGATAAATGTATTCTGTTGCTGTACACTTGGGTCCTTTATAAGCTTAAAAATACGTAAAATGGATTTCGGTGGTAAATGTATTCTGTTGCTGTACACTTGGGTCCTTTATAAGCTTAAGAATACGTAAAATGGATTTCGGTGGTAAAAACTGTATTTTCATTTATAACACCTTATAATATTTGATTTCATCAACCATGGACTGCAAACAGGAGTTATTTGAGAAATCATAGACCATTTTGTATTTAAAAAGCAAATAGAAATCATCGATCTTGAAAAACAAAAATTATGCACACTCCTAAGTAACTCCTATCTACGATAATTGATACAATAAAATAATAAGAAAATATTCGATGATACATATGCTACTTTATGATTTTTATGTACTTTATTATTTTAGTTATATATTGGAAAACATATCTGTGTTTAATGATTTTGGGATAACACACTTTATAGCAGAAGCCAACCGTTCAGACCAAACCGAGCTACCTTTGCTAGCTACACATCGTTGATATTTGTGGGATCCAGAATTCATAAGAATTTGTCTCCCAACTACATATACATAACTCCCATGTTTTTATCATATCTATCAAACAAAAATGCCTCTTAACGAGGTGAGATAAAAGTGACGATCGCACATTCAACTCGAAAAATTTCTGATACCGTATTTTGTGACGATTAATAGCTATTTAAACAAAAATATTTAAAACGAGAAAGAAAGCTAACTTCGGTAAACCGAAGTTTGTATACCCTTGCAGACAGCAATTGGATCATTGAAAATCGATCCATTTTGGTAATGTAAAAAAAAAAAATGTCAAATTATGTAAATTTTGTAAAATTTACATTTTACATGTAGAATTTTACATTTTCATATAAATCGACCGAACCCTTCAATGGCAGCTATATGATATTGTTGTCCGATCTTAATGAAATTAAAACCGTAATTCTAGAACTATAAGAAACGACTATATCTCGAAATTTATAGAAATTCGTTGATAAACAGAGAAGTTAATTTTTTTTTACATTTATTTCGCCATCATTCCTAAGGCAGCTATAGGATATAGTGGTACGATTTATATATATATATATATTTAGAAATAAGACTATGCTGAAAGTTTCAGCCCGATAGCTCAAAAACTGAGAGACTAGAAACCGACAGACAGACGGACAGACAGACAGACAGACGGACATGGCTAGATCGACTCGGCTGGTGATGCTGATCGAGAATATATATACTTGAGATGCCTCCTTCACTGCGTTGCAAATATCATGGCAAAATTATAATATCCTATTCTTAAAGTTTCAAACCGATAGCTAAAAACTGAGAGACTAGTGTGCGTTGCAACGGACAGACGGACGGACAGACAGCCGGACATGGCTAAATCGACTCGGTTGGTGATGCTGATCAAGAATATATATACATACTTTATGGAGTCGGAGATGCCTCCTTCTGC
The DNA here is from genome assembly GCA_014170255.2 of Drosophila triauraria. Taxonomy (NCBI): domain Eukaryota; kingdom Metazoa; phylum Arthropoda; class Insecta; order Diptera; family Drosophilidae; genus Drosophila; species Drosophila triauraria. The sequence goes on from JABJVT010000118.1 coordinate 185,363, forward strand.
CTGTTACAATAACCTTTTAATAATACCCTTGTGCCCTATGGCTACCGGGTATAAAGTCTATATTTTTCCTATGGAAACAATATTTCAGACTTTTTCTTTGGTTATTACTGCAGCTTAGGTGCTATAACTTTATAATACTATCGATTTCATATGAACAAAAACAAGAAAACAAGTAGGAAAGCTACAGTCGAGTGTGGCCGACTGTGAGATCCCCGGTAGCCAAAGCATTGTGGGTGAAATTAAATAGCACATGGACATGGAAAAAAGAAAATGTTGACAAATGTATCTAGGAACATGTTGTGCAACACCCAAAATAGACAAATGTTGCTAGGCAAAAATAGACATGTTGAGCACTGTCATTCTCAACATAGAAGAAGAAAAAGCATACACCGGATTTTTATTGTTTAATAATTTTAATGATTATCATCCGATTTTACTCAAATTTTCAAAACGTCCACACAAACCTATTTATTTATTTGATCTATTTTCTTTAAGCCGAAAATCACGACTAGCTTATATAAAGTTTTTTTATGATTTTGTGGGCGGTGCCAATTTTAAAAACAAACTTGATCTGCGTGCAACAGATTCCAATGTTGCCACAAAATTTGAAAACTCTAGCTCTTATAGTCTTTAAGATCTGTTTTTTTTTTTTTTTTTGTATTATTTATTTTTTTTTTTAAATAAATTTTTAACATTTTAAGGTAGGTGGAAGTGTTAAAGCCCTTGCTAGAGCCTCCAAGTAGAGCTAAGCTTCTTTTTAATCAACATTTTAAACAAGATAAGAAAAATTTGTTGTTGACCCAAATAATAAACACAAATTAGTATTGACTTATTATTTGCAACATTCCAAATCATAGTTTTTATTTTATAATTTTATTTTTAAATTTTTCTCAAAACAATAAATCAAGTCAATCAGAAAATAATAAAAAATTTTAAATTGTATATCATTTGACTTGTTTAGTTCGAAGGTATCTGAAAATATTTTCATAAATGTACTATCTTTTTTAACAAAAATGTACTGCGTTTCCATTTTTAAGCAAATGCAAGTATTTGTTATCTGTTATAGCGCGGTTATCATAGCATATATTTTTATAAAATCAAAACACCATAACGGTATTTTGAATAACAAATTTTATTTAGTACAATTCATATGTAAAAGTTTAACGAATAATTAGTAATGGCCCCAAGCGCCAGCTTATTTATTCTGTTTATTCCTGGTATATTTTCTTGTTAAACTTTAATTTTTAAAATAAACAATATGTCAACTATTTCCAAAAACTTACTTAGCTTTCCCCCTGAAATACAAATTTAATTTAAATTGTTTAGTTTTTAACCATACATTTTTTATTTCTGTAACCGGAAACAAACCAAAAAATACCATAAATATATCTACATACATATATATGTGAAAATATGTATTATTAAAATACCGAAGGCGAGAGAGGCTACTCTCTGTAAAGGCAACAATTTTTTTTGGCCTGGCAATGCTGGGGAACAGACGCTTAACCATTTAGTGTATTTAGACCTTCTATTATACATATTACACATATTTCCATTACCATTTCATAAATAGAAAGCACTTACAATGATTTTGAATATAGATTATGCATAATATGCTTTACCGGACATTTATAAATATTATGGTATGTATATAAACACAAAATTTGCTGCCCAGAATATACGCCAAAAAGCCGAACAAACTATCACACAACGAAGCACGCACGTACTAGAGATGAACTATCGCAATTCATACAAAGAATGTCTATGTAATCGATGTATCGATATTTGTGTAAAATTTAGGCTATTCGCATCCCAACAAATATTTAGGGTGTTTTTCCACTCGCACTAGAATCACGAAATGCAGAAAAATAATTTTTACTAGACAAATGCTACATTTAGCATTCTCTTTGATTTGGAGAATATTATATTCAATTCAAAATTCATACCAATGCTAACAGGAATAAAATATTAAGGAGCTAGACTTTATTTTCTATTTGGAGCTAAGTAACAATAAAGATTTCACTTGGTTCCGCCAGTCAGCCGATTTACTAGGAACATAGGATCAGCCAAATGGAATATTTTAGCCTAGAGCCTCAGATTCTACCATCTCGGAAACAGACGCCTCCTATTCTTAAATGTAAAATGTAAATTTTAAAAGATAAAAAAATATCGATTTTTAAAACGTCCATGGTGGCCAGCTCCTTAATTTCATTTGTTCAAAAAAAAGCTGGCTAGTAGTTGTAGTTGGACAAAATACACATCGATAGGCAGAAAAAGAAAAAATTAATCGATATTATCGTGGAAAACGAATAAATGCACAGGCATTTTCTGTTTTGTTACCACTAGATTTAGGAAAATACTGCAATTCAGAACTGGAAAATGCAACCCTGATAGAAATGGACATTATGGCTTGTTTTCAGTCAATTTTTTTCGATGAATAAGATAGGAAAATAATATCCCAAATTAAATACGTTTGCTTAATTATGAATAAGTATATACCCTTTCAGTTTGCCATATATAAAATTTAATTAAAATTTCGGAGCCCTTAATCAATTAGCTTTGAAAACCAAATTGATTTGTGACATATCCTGTGTCGATTTTTGGAATTAGGGAGATACGATAGTATTCACTAAAGCCTAGTACTCACTAGCGCTAAACCCTTAGCTAGCTGAAAGGGTTTCATAATTCTAGTGTGACCAGGTTTTATGGCGTTCACCGAAAATCCATACGAAACGGCTAAACGGCCATACTGTTAGCTGTGTTTGTTTACAATTCAAATTAAACGCCGCCAAGCCGCGTACCCACAAATACGTGCAAAATAAAGATATTATTTATTTATTTACTTAGATTATTATTTTTAATGTAGCGGGGCCAGCTCCCAATGCCGCTGAGCTGCTCCTGGCGATCTGCTCTTGACCCTACAGCTGCTGCCACTGCTGGAGATCCCGCTAGGGAGTGCCGACCGAAAGTCATCTTTGTGTGTCTGGCCTCGTTCGTCTGCTGCTCCTTCTCCTCGTCCAGTTGGCTGCTGCTAGATCTCTCCGCATTGTAGTCGTAGGACACCTGCGACGTGCCGTATCGTTGGGCACATCCACGTCCACGACGGCTGCTGCCACAAACTTGGCGCTTAAGTCGCCGCGCGCGGATGACATGGTGGGACTGACTGCCATGATCTCTCTCCATGAGCTCTCCACGGAACCCAATGACGGCTGCTTGCCCAGTCCATTCCCGTTGCCACTTCTCCTTCTTGTAGTCCTTGTATGCTTCGAAGCACCAGCATTTTGGAGTGGCAGCCAACTAAGAAAAGAATCCCAGTAGGCGACCACTGGTCAGGGACGAGCAGAGGAGAAGAAATAAGCAATTCCATAATTTTTTAATTTGGAATTTTGGCCCTTTACTATTTTATTTTCTTATTTGTTATATGGTCAAGATCCCACATTCAAACTTTTTTAATTGTATTGTAAATAAAATCATTTTTCCCCGCTGCAAAAACGTGCAATACGGCTTTGTTTCCTATTGCCTATCTCTATTTCTCAAGGGTATTATCAAATATTTTCATCCTCCCGGGCCACCCTGGCTAATGGTCATCCGATTTAAAAGATCTAACGCGATGTTCATTCTAGTATATACTAAATATATTCTAGTATATCTTTTAGCTCATCTGCGTATCGACCTTACTAAGAGGCGCCGAAAAAGTGTATTCACCTCTCGCTCGCACTCATTTGGTTGCTAAATTTTAGCGCTAGTGAGTACGTAGCTTAAACAGCTTAAAAAGACTATATGACGAAAAAATATTCAGCAGCTGAAAACAGCTGATTTCGTAAAAACTCAACTATTCGCACTTTTCAGTCTGGATTCTGGAATAATGGCTAATTCACATTACCATCTAATATCTACAGTTCACCATCTATCCAGCGGATAAGTGATACTTTTGGGCATTTCTTCGTTTTTTACGATAGTACTCGATTATATTAGTCTTTTATGATGACCAAAAATACCTTAATGATAAATCTAAACCCGGCTGTCCACTTCGAATGATAAAATCCTTCATACTGCTTCAGAGCTGCAGATATAAGGTCCATACAGATATTTTTCACTTAATAAGGTGTATGCTGAAAGTGGCTTGATCGCTAAAGCTACTAATGTGGGCGGTCTATTGTGAACGACCCATCGAATATCAATATCATTGTTTCGAAAATGCAAATAAAATAAATACATAAAACGTACGACCTGTGAAAGGCTGCCTTCTTTCTCAATGTTCAGAGACCTTAGACGACCGGCCCTGAATATTCGATCTACTTGTAACAAAATATTTATATTGAGAGGTGAATTTTATGTACTTGTTTGACAATCGTAGAAATGCCCACTTCAAACATAAAGTTATTACTTACGACATCAAACTAAAAACCTTTAATTAACTGTGTTCCTCGACTATATTATGGATAAACAGTATCCTATGTCCCTTTCCTGGCTTCAACTTACCTACCCTCCAAATTTCAGCCAAATCTGTTCTGCCGTTCTTGAGTTATAAGTGGTGTAAATTATAACCAACTATGTACGTCCAACTCTCAAGTCTGTTGCATTTTTTAGGTGAAATGTCAGTCCCTAATAGTCAATTCACACTACAGACCATCTACCGTCGACCGTCCATGATGGTGTGTATGAATTTGCAGTGCCAATTTTTCTCAGAATATTCCCCCCACAATTTTTGATGTTCCTATCTCAGGTTGTTTCACCCAGCCGATATACGATTTTTTTTTTCCACCACTAAAAATATGCCATTCACCATAAAAAAAATTCTGTTTACATCGCAAAAGTAAACAAACAATTTCGAAATGCCTTGAAAGGAAACAGGTTACGTCTGTTTTCAATTTATTGACATTTCTACCAATATAAGATTTAATTAAAAGAACATGATCACTGGCATCTCCCCATGCCAATTGCGCTGTGTTGATCGTGGCCGCCGGTACCGGTGTTTGGCTGGCATCTCCTAGAACGCCCAAACCCCCGAGCACACTGCTCGCCATCACCCTGGGTGGGAATTAGTTGATGTCGGCGTTAACAAAGTGGACTCGTCCGATCCCCCGTACATTAACATCAGAAAAAACTCCGCCGGCATCTCCGGCCTGAGCGGCGATGGAACGTGGAGCGCAGAGGTTAACACCAATGGCAAGAACCTGATCGATGCTCTCATCGCAATCCTGCCCACTGCTCGTCCCACCGACATGACCACAATACAGAGCAGCAACAGCGGCAAGCAAGTAAGAAGATAAAGATACCCTGAAATAAGAGTGGACACTGAGCAACGCAACCCCCTACTACTCCATCTTCACCGTTGATCTTTAATTAACTATATTTCTTTTTCTTTTGGCAGCAACCATTGGGTTTTGCCTAAATGCGAGCATACGTTACTTTCAATGAACAATTAATGCATTGACATTGTCAATCGGCCATACTGTCAGCTGTGTTTGTTTACCAATTCAAATTAAACGCCACCAAGCCGCGTACGCCACAAATACCTGCAAAATAAACAAATAATTTATTTATTCACTAATATTAGGATTTAAAATACAGCGGGGCCAGCTACCGATGCCGCCGATCTGCTCCTGGCGAGCTGCTTCTGGCCCTGCAGTTGCTGCTAATGCCCCTGCTGGAGAGTTGCTCATCTTTGTGTGTCCGGAATCTTCCGTCTGCTGCTCCTCCTCCTCGTCCAGTTGGCTGCTGGTGAATCTCTCCGCATTGTAGTCGTAGAACACCGTCGCACTCATTCTCCTTCTTGTAGTCCTTATATGCTCTGAAGCACCAGCATTTTGGGGAGACAGCCAGGGACGAGTAGAGGAGAAGCAATAAGCATGTCCGTTTGACAATTTGCTATTTGATTTGCTATTTCCCTGTAAAATTCAATTTTTTATACCCTTGCAGAGGGTATTATAATTTTGCCATGATATTTGCAACGCAGTGAAGGAGGCATCTCAGACCCCATAACGTATATACATATATTCTTGATCAGCATCACCAGCCGAGTCGATCTAGCCATGTCCGTCTGTCTGTCTGTCCGTCTGTCTGTCTGTCGGTTTCTACGCGAACTAGTCTCTCCGTTTTTGAGCTATCGGGCTGAAATTTTCAGCATAGTCTTATTTCTTTAGCACGCAGTATATACGTCGGAACGGCCGAAATCGGACCACTATATCCTATAGCTGCCATAGGAATGATGGCGAAATTAATGTACAAAAATTTTTAATTTCTCTGTTTTTCAACGAATTTCTATAAATTTCGAGATATAGTCGTTTTTTATACTTCTAAAATTACGGTTTTAATTTCATTAGGATCGGACAACTATATCATATAGCTGCCATAGAAAGGATCGGTCGATTTATATGAAAATGTAAAATTCTACATGTAAAATGTAAAATTTACAAAATTTACATAATTTGACATTTTTTTTTTACATTACCAAAATGGATCGATTTTCAATGATCCAATTGCTGACTGCAAGGGTATATAAACTTCGGTTTACCGAAGTTAGCTTTCTTTCTCGTTAAAGCCTAATTTTATATAAATATTTTTTTATTTTAATTTATTTTATGGTCAGATCCCACATAAATGGATCTTCTTTAATTGTACTGTAAATAAATTTATTTTTCCCTGCTGGAAAACCCCACCATTTCGAAGGGGTCTCGGGGTATTTATCAAATATTTCCTAATGTTCATCCGATTTCAAAGACCTAACGCGATGTTCATTTTAGTATGTTTTAGTATTTATCTGCGAAAAAGTGTATTCACCACTCGCTCGCACTCATTTGATTGCTAAATATTAACGCTGTGACTTAGCTAGCTTTATAAATACATTTCGTAGCTCTGAACAATGTAGAGCTGAAAGCAACAGCGAAGTTTCCAACCTAGAGCCGAGACTCCCACCAAATAATGTAGGTATCAGGGCTAGAACAATATGTGCAACAAGAAAGAAAGCTAACTTCAGTAAACTAAAGTTTGTATACCCTTCCAGTCTGCAATTAGATAATTGGTTGTTTTAATAAAACATTTAAACTAGTAAATCAGAGGTCCTGCATTAGTGGTTTTTGTGCAACATTGAAGTACAAATATTAAAGTTTCATAGGTTTAATTCCAGCTTTCGACTACGTTATGTTTGCACTTTTTTTAATCTTAAGGTAAGTGAAAAACAGTATGGAAATTTAAATTCACACATTTTAAAAAATTTTGATTTGTGTTGTTCCGTCAAGTAACGTGAAAATTGAATTTGTGCCCACAAGTGTGCTATAAAATCCCATAAAATGGTGTACTGAAGAAAATAAATGTATAAAATTAAGCAAAGACAATTTAAAAAGTTTATGTACCTTTAAAAGATTTTTCGTCATAAGACATTCAGAATTTGCAGGTATTTAGGTAAGTTATAATATATGTATATACATATTTGCATATGTATGTATGTACATATACAACTTTTTATATTAAAAGAACCAAAAATGTCTGCAAGTGTTTTAAAATAATGTTTGTGCTACTTATCGGTCTCAGGTAGAGGAACGCCGCAGTGCTAACGTAATAAAGACAAACAAAATGATAAGTTGATAGCTCTGCGATGATATTCCAAGACAAACAGCTGTACTGGAACTGCTCAGTCAAGTACATACATTTGTACGTCTGTACGTACATTTAAAAACAATCACAATTTCTACAAATAGCGATGTCGGTTAGCATGACAGCCGCAGTCTGTTTTGTACTCTGATCGCGAGTGGCTAGTTACCTGTATTAACATAAAAACAAGGTTAACTTCATTAAAATTAAGACAAGTGCCGGTGCATCTCAAATTTGTGGTACACATCACAATACTGAAATATAAATTTAGCAACATATTCCGATATTTCTTTCGTTTCGATACATCGATACGTTTAGATATCGAGTACAAAAAACAAGGCGTCGGAGAGAGTAGTACGAATTTAGCTTAAAATATATTTTTTCGGCTAGTTTGCACGGCGTTTTTATCTTGTGGTCGTCGTGTAATAAATAATAGCGAATTATTGTGTATATACATGTCTATATGTAAGTTAAAAGAACATTTTTTGTGCAAAGGAGTAGCAATTACAAATTGGGTACCAAAGTGATATCATGCCTATACAGGCATGTGCACATATGGAATAACCGTAAACATATGAACGTTTACAGTTTGGTAGTTACCCAAATATTGTAGAAGGCAGAAATCGGGATCAATATAATTAGTGTGTATAACTGTGCTTATGCTTGAAGGTTCTCTATGTATGTATGTACACACATGTATCTAATTCCCATTGCCAATGTAGGCAATACAAGTGCAAATATATATGTATGTATGTAAGTTGTGACGTATGACGTAAGATTCCTGATTTTCTGAGTGACTACAAACATACATTCATTCGGAAAACTAAGAAAAATAAGTTTGATCTAATAACGAATCGCAACAAAAAGAAAAGTATGTGTGTCTTACATCTGTTACTTGGCGTGGAATTCATTGTATACATTAAATATATGCGTGAGGTATATACGAGCATTAACATCCATACATACATACAATATGTTAAAGAAAAAAATATACCTCTTACCCTTAGGGTGGTCCTAATATTATGAAGGTCGGGAACTCTTAAGTCCTTGCTTGGGGTGGGTAAGGTAGTACTGTGCTCTAAAGCAAAAGCACAAAAAGAAACAAATGTGTGAATGCGAGGTGCGTGTATATCTATTTATGGAATACGATCATACCTCATTATTCTGATAAAAATTTCTGTTGTGTTTGTTCGTCGGTCCTATATGCCATGTGTTTCGAATGTTTTGGTTCAATTTGGTTTTTACTGGTGTTTGGTCATTTGACGTCATTATTAGATTTTATTAGATTGACATCCTTATCAGTTGCAAAGTATGTGATAACTATAAGAAGCGCTAACGACGGTATCTTTGCCGCAGCGTACTTGGATTGATCCACTTCGAGCTAGATATTTATGGCGGTCTATTAAGTCATGACTGACTTATCTCTGACGCGGCCATTGTAATGCGTCACAACACGAGATACATGATTTTCTGAAATTTTAAGTAAACCCCTTTTAATTTAAGTTAGCCTACATCAGTGAGCTGTGGGCACCCTGGCTCGCGAGTCAGCAAATTTCTCGGCCAGAACTCTGCCGGCACACGGCCTTTATAAACAAATTTTATGGCTGTATCTGATCCCTCAATAGCAATTTCTTAGCTATATTCTTTTATGCAATGTAAAACCTTTTATTTTAATTTTATTCAGAAGTTTTATTTCTAAGATCATTAAAATAAAGTCTTTTTGTTAGTTTTGAACCCTTAATATAATTATGCTAATCATGCTATCTCTCGCAATTTTTTACATTAAGGAACTGGAAGCTTTTTAAGAAATTACAAATACAATTACTAATGTGCTAAGTGTGCTTAATTCGTGTCAAGCCAAAATGGCAGGTGTTTCCTTGAAATGGGTCGTCAAAAAAAAAAGGACGACAAAATTACGGGAAATATTTTGAATTATGTGTTGTGTTTGTATGCTATCCACAAAAGAGCGTGTCCCAATAATTCGGGGAGAGGAGAAAAATGGTATTAAATTTGGGCAAGATGGTGTGCTGAATTTCATGGGGTGCTTAATTCGAAGCAACAATTGTTAGTCGGAACGGCTCATAGGAACGATAGGAAAATAATATAAAATTCTGCATAGTTGGGTCGTATCGGAACATAACTCAAGATTTAGTTATTAATTACGCTTGAAAATGTATCTTTGAATTTTTTAAAAATCGGATGAGTATATCCCATAAGATATGTCTTATGGACACGATTTACAAAAAACTACGAAACATATCGTAGTGATTCAAATTTTATTTTCTTCAGAATTAAACGGTCTTCTATTTCAACCTAAGTATTTGTTAAGAAGTCTTTTTTTTTATTTTGTAGGAGGGTGGAAAAAAAATATTTTTCCTGAAAAATAAATAATTTTTTCAAAACGGAATTAAATTTGTTTGTCATTATACCCTTTCAGAGGGTATTATAATTTTGCCATGATATTTGCAACGCAGTGAAGGAGGCATCTTCGACCCCATAAAGTATATACATTCTTGATCAGCATCACCAGCCGAGTCGACCTAGCCATGTCCGTCTGTCTGTCGGTTTCTACGCTCTCTCAGTTTTTGAGCTATCGGGCTGAAACTTTCAGCATAGTCTTATTTCTTTAGCACGCAGTATATATGTCGGAACGGCCGAAATCGGACCCCTATATCCTATAGCTGCCAAAGGAATGATGCCGAAATTAATGTAAAAAAAATTTAACTTTTTTGTTTTTTAACGTATATCGATCAATTTCAAGATATAGCAGTTTTTTACGGCTATAGAATTACGGTTATAATTTCATTAAGATCAGACAACTATATCATATAGCTGCCATAGAAACGATCGGTCGATTTATATGAAAATGTAAAATTTACAAAATTTACATAATTTGATATTTTTTCAACATTACCAAAATGGATCGATTTTCAATGATCCAATCGCAGACTGCAAGGGTATACAAACTTCGGTTTACCGAAGTTAGCTTTCTTTCTTGTTTTTTCTTTTGAGTTATTAAGGTTCAAATAGAAGAAACATTTATAATGTACACGTATAATTTTAGTTTTTTATTTTTAATAAATATAGGTCCAGATTCAAAATGATAAATTTATTTCTTTTATTAAAAAAATATCATGAAAAATGCCTACATTTTGACCGACTTGTATGTCATCCAAAAAAGTTTACTGGAACTTTTGCCATTCGCCGTATAATTTTATAAACATACAGAAAAAGAACACCGAGAAATATTGATTATTACCTATATTTCGTAAGTGGTTACTCTAACACTTCTAGCCCCATCTACTTTCTTATTGTTTTTGAAATTATGAATGTTTTTGGCATAACAATAAATTGAAAAGTAGCACCAACGCAGCATTTAATATTTAATAATATGTTTCAACGGAAAAGGGGTATTTACACACAAAAATGCAATGAATTGCCTGGGCTCCAATAGTCTACATATTTGCAATTAATGTGTGTATTAATATACATATGTTTTCCATATTACGTATTATATTACTATAAGAGTTTGATTAGAAAATGGTGCGCTTGAGAAACATTTTTTGGCATTTTAAAGCTTAAAAGCCAAAAAAATTGCACTTATCTTGCATTAAGAAATCAGATGTTATTAAAGAGGACACTAACAAATTATAGTAAATAAACTGAAGTTTTCGGGTATGTTGTATTAGAAAGTTTTGGTCGAATTCTCTTATGATGATGTTTTTTGTTTTGGTTTTAATTTGGTGATGCATCTAAATGTTCACAATGCAGAACTGCAAAATGCTAAAATCCATTTATATTTTTACGAAACACGAAACTGGATATTTTAAAATAACAATACCTTATTATTTTGACAGATTAGCCAATAAAACCAATGGCCACTATCGATGGAAGACCAGCGCAATATGGTATCTCACTTAAGCAATTGCGCGAGCTCATGGAGGTTCGTGGACGGGAAGGTGTAGCGAAGATTGCAGAATTTGGTGGTATTCATGAACTATGTAAAAAGTTATACACATCACCGAATGAAGGTAAGTCTGTTCAACATTTCTCCATTTAACTGTATATTTAAATAATTATTATTTGATCTCATTAGGTCTTAGTGGCTCGAAAGCTGACGAAGAGCACAGGCGGGAAACGTTCGGTTCAAATATAATACCACCAAAGCCACCAAAAACTTTTTTGACACTAGTCTGGGAAGCTCTACAAGATGTAACCCTTATTATTTTAGAGGTGGCGGCTTTAGTATCGCTTGGTTTATCATTTTATAAGCCAGCTGACGAAGATGCGCGTAAGTTTAATCCAAAATACCATAAATGTAATCCAAATATAAAATATATATTATTAATTTGGATCAATTATCAGTATTAATAAGTTATTTCTTAACTATGTAGCTTTACTACAGGAGGAGGAGGAACATCATGGTTGGATTGAAGGATTGGCCATACTTATCTCTGTTATTGTTGTTGTGATTGTAACAGCTTTTAATGATTACTCCAAGGAAAGACAATTCCGTGGTCTTCAAAATCGCATTGAAGGCGAGCACAAGTTCTCTGTTATCCGAGGAGGCGAAGTTTGCCAAATTTCTGTTGGTGATATCCTCGTTGGCGATATTGCTCAGATTAAATATGGAGACTTGTTACCCGCTGACGGTTGTCTTATTCAAAGTAATGACTTGAAGGTAAGACTTGTAAATTTAACTTATAATATAATCACTGTTGTCCGCCGTCAACGTAGTGACGATGAAAACTAAGCGTGTGCGCAATACTATATATACACGCAGAATTAATTACCAGATTACGATGGTCTGTTCGTAAAGTGCTATATATGTATACATATGTCGATCAGGAGGCATCGCTTTAGAAAAAAAGTTGTGCGTAATTCGTTTTTGAAAAATCAGGTTTTTCAGAAGTTAATTCCAAGTCAAATGTCTGGTATCTGCTATAAGATCCGTTGTCTTAGCAGATATTTTGATAAAATCAAAAACTTAATAGATTAACAAATAATACTTAGTAGCATTCCTATGTATAATTTTCACGACATTTGCAATTGTATCCAACCTTTACTATGACTAATGGTTACTATTGGAACGATAGATAAATGAGTATGAAATTAATAGGAAAATAGATTCGATATTTTTTAATATATACGAGAGAACGGCTCGAATAATCAATCCATTTCAATCAACCGATCAAACTGATCATACTCACATGTGACCGCTCTTTTTAAAAAATTTTTGGTTAAGTTTCAAAAAGGTCCTGTCATAGCTTTTGATAAATTTTACTCCAGGACTCATTCATTGATTTCTGATGTGATCTAATGGTTGTTGATTTGACAGCAGTAACATGCTCTATTGATGTCAGATCACAGATTTTCGATAAAATTAAGGTCAACCGACTGTTACGGTCGCTTTAAGACTAACATAGAGCCGTTCCTTTGTTTTTATCCTGGTTTTTTTTTTAGGGGCTAATGTCCTGTTGAAAGACCCTTACAAGTGGGATTTTATATTCTGCAAAATTTATCATTATTATCTTCAAAATATTCGCGTACACTTGCTGATCTGGGATCAGTAGTAGTAGAAAAAGTAGGCCTATATCAGTACACTTGCCCCTCCATGCTTAATGACTATTGTGGCATAAAGAGGTTGCCTTTTTGTGCTTTTTAGATGTCTGAAATTCGATTTAAAGGTGGGTTCTTTTTTGGGCCTCAGACTTTTGCGGAGATATGTCTGAACTAAGCTCAGTAGAAAACTTGAAGGGATCCATCTTGCTCTCAGAATACAACCAATTGACATGAAAAAGGGTCAGAAATCGATTTTGTTCAAGTTTTTCAGTCGATGCCTTCCATTTTATGACATTTTCTATTATTTTATTAAAATATTTTACCAATTGACCAACTTTTCTGTTTGATTTTGTATTCGAATATAATTTTTTTGTTAATAACACGCTTTTTTTAGGATCAAAACAATTTAATCATAATCAAATTTTCAAGGCAATTCAGCGAAACTTAAAGATTTTTATAATAATTTTGTAGTGGTGCTGTTATTTTTTTTCTGTATTTTTATGGTCTTTTTCAACTTAGTTCTAAAAAAAATATTTAGACAGGAATTTTAAGAAATTTTAAGATTACGCAATCCTTTAATGATTACATAGGGGGGACGGGTCGAAAATGATCAAAGACGTTATTACGTTATATGTATATGGACAGCCCCCTTAACAAATTTATCATTGTTTTCTGCAGGTTGACGAATCATCCTTAACTGGCGAATCGGATCATGTCAAAAAGGGACCAGACGTTGATCCCATGGTTCTATCCGGGACTCATGTTATGGAAGGCAGCGGTAAAATGATCGTTACAGCCGTCGGTGTTAACTCTCAAGCGGGAATTATATTTACACTTCTTGGCGCAGCCGTTGATGAGCAGGAAGCGGAAATTAAAAAGATGAAAAAAGGTAGGAGAAGTATAAATATGCATAATTAATAATGTATTAGTTTCAAGTAAGTTTAAAACAAAAAATCTCAAATATTATTGTTGAAAAAGAATTGCAAATATTAAAAAAAAAAAAAGATTAATATTTTGGAAATCACTTGAATGGTATTAAAAACGTTGCAAAAATGTATGTAAATTCGACATCTAAGAAATACATTGTGCTGAATAGTTTTTAAGGGTTATCTAAAACCATTACCTATTTCTGATAAAACTTGTATATTTATTTATTATTTTTCCCCTTTTTTGTGTTTTTTTCATATATTCCATGCATGATGTGAATTGATTGACCCATCATCTACCTTACATCATCTATCCAAAAAATCAATCAAATTAAATGTTTTAAATATCAAAATACCTGCGAATCCACCTCAACCACAAATCCACAAACTCCAACAAAACAAAATTTAAACAAATCGACAAAAATAATCATCGAAAAAAAAAATCAAACGAAACGAAAATGAATTGAATATTCAGAAGCTAAAAAGGCCAGCAAGCAAAAGAGTCTGACAGGTGAATTTATCAGTGCATTATTACTTATGTATAATTGTTATTATTATTATTGTTATTATTATTATTATTATTATATATATTATCTACTATATCTTAACATAAAATAAATATATTCTCAATGCTTAAAACTATAGAGAAAAAATAACATTATTCTAAAATAAGATGTAATGTTATTATCATCCTAAGGGATCCCAAAGGAATCGAGTTATTTTTATAACGCCCTCGTTATCGTCCCACAGGTGAGACCGGAAAAGGAACCCACGCTCCTCCTCAAACGCATCAAACCGTTAATAGCGAAGGAACCAAGTCATCGGAATCAGAGGGCAATCATGTCCCACAATCATCATCGACAACGACTGCAGCTGCCCCTGAAACGGGGCATAAAAAAGAAAAATCGGTGCTGCAGGCAAAGCTAACAAAATTAGCAATTCAAATTGGTTATGCAGGATCAACGATTGCTGTACTTACAGTCATTATTCTGATTATTCAGTTTTGTATTAAAACCTTTGTGATTGACGAGAAGCCGTGGAAAAATACGTATGCCAATAATTTGGTGAAACATTTAATAATTGGTGTTACAGTATTAGTGGTAGCTGTACCAGAGGGTTTGCCTCTAGCCGTGACCCTATCACTGGCTTACTCTGTTAAAGTAAGTAAAATTCTTTTAACTTTAGAATTTATAGAGATTTATATAAGCTACACCAAAAATTTCCCCATACAAGAGATGTAGCTTAAGTAAGATTTTCTGTTCTGATTTCATTAACAATTTAGTTTAAAAATTTTATTAATAAAATATAATAAGTTGTCATATTTTTTTTTTTTTTTAGAAAATGATGAAAGATAATAATTTAGTCCGTCATTTGGATGCCTGTGAAACTATGGGAAATGCCACTGCCATATGTTCAGATAAAACTGGAACTTTAACAACAAATCGAATGACTGTCGTTCAATCTTACATTTGTGAAAAATTGTGCAAAGTATTGCCAACTTTAAGCGATATACCAACGCATGTTGGAAATTTGATTACTATGGGAATATCTGTGAACTCGGCATACACTTCCAATATTATGGTATGTTTTTATGTATTTTTAAATTAATTTCACATATATTATTTAATAAAAAATGTTATAAAAAATAGACGGGCAAAAATCCTGGCGACTTACCCATTCAAGTTGGCAACAAAACAGAATGTTCTCTCTTGGGCTTTGTCCAAGCACTCGGCGTGAAGTATCAATCGATTCGTGATGAAATTCCGGAGGACAAGTTTACGCGCGTTTATACTTTCAATTCGGTTCGAAAGAGCATGGGAACAGTTATCCCGCGACCTAACGGTGGTTATCGTTTATATACCAAAGGAGCTTCCGAGATTATTATGAAGAAGTTTGTATAATTATTTTAAAATGGAATAGATCCCGCAAAATAACAGTTGATCGTTATTATTATTATTTTATCTTTGCTCAATAAATGTTTACAAAAAATACGTTATTTTTTGCGGTCAACTGTTATAGAGCGAGATTTTGATATTTACTAATACAAATACTAATACAATAATAGTAACTATTATAATTTAAATTTAATAATTAATTTATAATAGATGTTCCTTTATCTACGGTCATGAGGGCACCCTAGAAAAGTTCACTCGCGATATGCAAGAGCGTTTGATACGAGAAGTGATTGAACCCATGGCTTGTGATGGGCTACGTACCATTTCGGTGGCGTATCGTGACTTTGTACCCGGTAAAGCGGCCATAAACGAAGTTCACATCGATGGCGAACCCAACTGGGATGATGAAGAGAACATAATGACAAATTTAACATGTCTCTGTGTCGTTGGTATTGAAGATCCCGTACGTCCCGAAGTCCCCGATGCTATAAGAAAATGCCAAAGAGCTGGAATAACTGTAAGAATGGTTACGGGCGATAATATAAATACGGCACGCTCGATAGCCAGTAAATGTGGTATTTTGCGTCCAAATGATGATTTCCTGATACTCGAAGGCAAGGAATTTAATCGCCGGATACGAGATAGCAATGGAGATGTTAGTTTTTTCCGTATACTTTACATATGAAATATTAATATTCCCATCAAATATTTTTTATATAGATTCAACAACATTTAATTGACAAAGTCTGGCCCAAGCTGCGTGTTTTGGCACGTTCATCGCCAACGGACAAGTATACTTTGGTGAAAGGTTTGTTTTGCTTGTGCCTCTCTATTTATTATATAATCTTTATAGTTTCATAATTATTTTATGCTTATGTTTAGTGCTTATCACTGTGGTCGGCTGTCCACATAATGACGATGAGCGCGAGAGTGTACAAGGAGACTACTATATATACACGCATAATTGACCAGCTTACGATAGTCTGATCGTAGAAAGCTATACATCGATCGAAGGTGTATAATTATAACTTCTTTGTTTTATACATATATCTTTATATATTATATATATATACATTTCTAGATATATCTATACATTTCTAGCTATAGCGGCTTTTACGGTTTTAGAATTATGGTTTTAGTTTTATTAAGATCGGAAAACTATAGTCTGTTTGTTTTAAGATTTGCCCACTTCCACTCCGGAAAATCATAAAAACCGTTATATAAGCTTTAGTCGGCTTATAAGCAAATAATAGGTTTGGGCGGAGGTTTCTTAAAATTTGAGTAAAATCGAATGATAAACATGGGAAATATTACCAATATGGTTTAAATTTTAAGGCATGCCCTAAACGCTGCAAAACCAGGCTGCGTAGGTCGCGCAAAGGGGTTGTGGGTTCAAACCGAGGTCGGGTTATACACTTTTTTTTTTTTGTGATTTTAGAAAACCTATTGCTAAAAAATAATTTCGCCATCATTTTTATGTCAGCTATAGGATATTGTGGTCATATTTCGGCCGTTCCGACATATATACTGCGTGCTGCGTGAGAGACTAGTTCGCGTAGAAACCGACAGACGGACAGACAGACGGATATAGCTAGATCGACTCGGCTGATGATGCTGATCAAGAACATATAGACTTTATGGGGTCGGAGATGTCTCCTTCTGCCAGTTACAAACTTATAATACCCCCTTGTATCTTATGGGTACCGGGTACCTCGAATTTTGCCCAACAGCCCCAATTAAAAACAACCTTATCCTAAAACGATACCTTTTGATTGTTATATCGTTTTTTACGATCAGACAATCGTAAGCTGACTTTTAATTCAACGTGTATATATAAATATATTTTTATTTTATTTATTTTTTACTTCTGTTTAATTTTTATTTTTAAAATTTATTAGAGCAATCCTTTCAAAGAGTCTTGACAGATACGCGTTTTAAGATCTTTGAAACAAAACACTGATAACGAATTTATCTTTCAGCTTGATGATAAAATTTTCAGACTCGGGGGTCGAGCACACCCGACTGTACCTTTTTTTTTATATTTATCTTAGATTGTTGTTTTACTGTGAGTTTTTTCATTAATTTTAATGATTTTGTCTTTCAATTTATATAATTATATAACAGGAATCATTGATAGCACGGTTAGTGAAAATCGTGAAGTCGTGGCGGTAACTGGCGATGGCACAAATGATGGACCTGCACTGAAAAAAGCCGATGTTGGCTTTGCCATGGGCATTGCGGGCACCGATGTGGCCAAAGAAGCATCCGATATTATCTTGACAGATGATAATTTTAGCAGCATTGTTAAAGCTGTAATGTGGGGCCGTAATGTCTACGATTCCATTGCGAAATTCTTACAGTTTCAGTTAACAGTGAATGTTGTTGCTGTTATTGTTGCATTTATTGGTGCGTGTGCTGTACAGGATTCGCCACTTAAAGTAAGATATATCTCTGATTTATTTTATTTAACAGCGCTGTAATTTTTAATTACACTTACTTTTATAGGCGGTGCAAATGTTATGGGTTAACCTTATAATGGATACATTGGCATCTTTGGCCTTGGCCACTGAATTACCAACGCCAGATTTGTTGCTTCGAAAGCCCTATGGTCGTACTAAACCCTTGATTTCACGCACAATGATGAAGAATATATTGGGTCAGGCTTTATATCAATTGGTCATCATATTTGGTTTGCTCTTTGTGGGTAAGTTATCTGTTAAATAAAAAAACATAGAGTGGCAGATTGTGTTGATAACATGCTAAGAAAACAAATGTTATGCTATTACATTACAAATAATTTCCGCTGCTTTCGCATATTTTTGTATTATTTTTTTTTAGTTTTTGAGTTAGCCCATTTAGATTCCCTTTTGGTTTGTTAAGATAATAGAAATTCTTACTTGAAGTGGGCGTAAGCATTGTACAGCTAAGTCGGGTTAATTGATACAAAAATCAAAATTTACTGAAAAGGCAATAACAATGAATAATCTGATTCAGAGCTTTAACAGGATAAAATGCAATAAACTATTCACCAAAAGGCGAAACAAGCCTAAGTTCACGAATAACAACCGACAATTGAGCCATTCACTAGCCAGATATTAGGGACATATTTTTTTTTTTTCAGCTGTACTAAATTATGGATGACAAATATCAATAACAACAGCAAACAATTTTCCAGCCAAAGGAACACCTAGCCAACGATAAACATCCAAAGAAGTCATTGGTCGATAATGCCATGAGGATGATTGAATTATCCGTCGTCTGCCAATAATAACGATCTAAGAACGGCATTCATACTTTTCGTACTTTACCAACCTTCGAACAATGCATGGAAATAATAGGATTTCATAGCAAAGAGCTGTGATACACATTTATCCAATCATAATGTTGCAACACATAAATATGTTGTCGTTCTTATATTGCTTTTGGGTTAAAAGTAATATAGTAGGAGACACTTCGCTCTTAAGATAATTATCTCAAATTTTAACCTAATAATTCTGGCTTTTATTATAGTATTTATTTATTAAGGCATCCTTTAGATGTCTTTTGGGTTACATTTCATGCATACATAATATTATTAATATTTTTTTAAATTTTTTGACATTTTGATTTGCCTTCCTATTATTTTGAGAACCGCTGTATTTGTTAGTCTTATAAATAAATAAATACATTTTGTAAAATGAATTTTTTAATGCGAATTTCAGGCGACTTAATACTTGATATTGAATCGGGACGCGGACAAGAACTTAATGCTGGCCCCACACAGCACTTTACAATTATCTTTAATACTTTTGTCATGATGACATTGTTCAATGAGATAAATGCTCGTAAAATTCATGGTCAGCGGAATGTTATTGAAGGACTATTTACAAATCCCATATTTTATACCATTTGGATTTTCACAATGATATCACAGGTAATTAATTTTAACTGATAATAGTATTATATAGATGGATTGATGTATTTGTTGTATACTCTAAAAAGTAATTGTCTGTAAATAAATTAACTTCGCTACTTTTAACATCATGTATACATTTGAATACCCTTCAGAGGGTATTATAATTTTGCCATGATATTTTCAGCGCAGCGAAGAAGGCATCTCCCCGACCCCATAAAGCATATATTCTTTCTATATATATTCTAAATCAGCATAACCAGCCGAGTCGATCTAGCCATGTCCGTCTGTCTGTCGGTTTCTACGCAATCTAGTCTTAAATTTTTAAGCTTATTTTTAAGTCTTATTTCTTTTGCAAGCAGTATGTCGGAACGGAACAAAATCGGACTACTATGTTCTATAGCTGCCATAAGAATGATGGAGAAATTAATGTTAAAACGAGAAAGAAAGCTAACTTCGGTAAACCGAAGTTTATATACCCTTGCAGTCAGCAATTGGATCATTAAAAATCGATCCATTTTGGTAATGTAAAAAATATGTCAAATGATGTAAATGTTTGTAAATTTTACATTTTACATGTAGAATTGTACATTTTCATATAAATTGACCGATCCCTTCTATGGCAGCTATATGATATAGTATATGATATAGTTAACTTAATGAAATTGAAACCGTAATTCTAAAACTATAAAAAAAGACTATATCTCGAAATTAATAGAAATTCGTTGAAAAACAGAGAAGTTAAAATTTTTTGTACATTAATTTTGCTCTCATTCCTACGGCAGCTATAGGATATAGTGGTCCGATTTCGGCCGTTCCAACATATATACTGCGTGCTAAAGAAATAAGACTATGCTGAAAATTTCAGCCCGATAGCTCAAAAACTGAGAGACTAGTTCGCGTAGAAACCGACAGACAGACAGACAGACAGACGGACAGACAGACAGACGGACAGACAGACAGACGGACAGGCAGACAGACGGACAGACGGACAGACAGACAGACAGACAGACGGACAGACAGACAGACGGACAGACGGACAGACGGACAGACGGACAGACGGACAGACAGACAGACAGACAGACAGACAGACGGACAGACAGACAGTCAGACGGACATGGCTAGATCGACTCGGCTGGTGATGCTGATCAAGAATATATATATTTTATGGGGTCTGAGATGCCTCCTACACTGCGTTGCAAATATCATGGCAAAATTATAATACCCTCTGCAAGGGTACAAAATGATAACTTTTTAACGTATTTCTATAAATTTTGAGATTTAGCGTTTTTTTACAGTTTTTGATTTTTTAACGGTTTTAATTTCATAAGGATCGGTCAACTATACCTTTAGCTGCAATACAAGCGATCGGATTTAAATGAAAATGTAAAATCTACATGTAAGATGTAAAATTTGTAGGTCAATGTTTTACAAATTTACTAACTTCTATATTTTTTCAACATTACCAAAATGGATCGATTTTTAAGTATCCATTTGCAGACTGTAAGGGTATACAAACTTCGGCATACAGAAGTTAGCTTCCTTTCTTGTTTTTTAATATTTCATATTTAATTATTCTGTTTTTTTTTTTATTTCGCTAAATTAAATTTAACAAAAAATATTCGTTTAAAACACACAAATTCATAAAGCTACTAAGTGTTTAACAGTGGTTGTTTTTTTGATGGCATTATAGATGTTACTTCCAGTTCCCTCTCCGTTGTCTTTGAATGTATTTATTCTATTACTGTATTAATACATTTTTTCTAGGTATTGATTATTCAATATGGTAAAATGGCATTTTCAACGAGGGCTTTGTCTCTGGATCAATGGCTTTGGTGTATATTCTTTGGAATTGGAACACTTGTTTGGGGTCAGCTAATAACCTCAGTGCCTACTCGAAAACTACCTAAGATATTATCGTGAGTAAATGTTTGATTCAAGTTAATTATTACGCTTAAAAAACAATCGCTTCTGGATAAATTGCCTCAAAAGCTTACTTAACCTAGTTGGATATTTAAACTTAAGATATGAAAAATATATATATATGCAAAAACACTAAAGGTGCTGTTGAGACCAAAAAAAAAAAAATATATTAAACTAAAATTATTACATAAGAAATTAAAATATTTAATTTAATTGTTTATGTCTATACATCTAAACTTGTTACCCTTCTTTTTATTTACTGTGTATATTTAATTATAAAAACTAATGTGTATCAGTATAATATTCAGTATTTTAGAAATTATGAGTAATATAAAAACTGTCAGTGTAAAATACAAATATAATTCGCTGCTGCTATCTTTCTTAAAGAATTAAACTTAAAACGTCTATAAATTTATTTATAAAATGCTAACAATAAATTAAAATTATGAGCTAGCAAAGATGTTGAGCAATGGCGACGTGGGCCTTAAGCTCGAATTTTAGATAATATTATTTTTTAGGGTATCTATTATTTTAGAGATAAACTTATGTATGTATTAATTTCTATGGGTTGGCTTAGACAAAATAATCTAATATGCGGTAGTGTCTGAGTCTTGTTATTTTTAGCTAATATTGACGTTAGATGGATAAGTGGTTGTTTTTGGTGGTGTGTTAGCGGTTGAGTTGGTAGGATTTTTGTTTGGTGTGTTTTTTATATATTTATACACTTGCAGAGGGTATTATATAATAAACATAAGGTATATATATTCTTGATCAGCATCACCAGCCGAGTCGGTCTAGCCATGTCCGTCTGTCTGTCTGTCTGTCCGTCTGTCCGTTGCTACGCAAACTAGTCTCTCAGTTTTAAAGCTATCCGAATGTAACTTTCTGGATAGTCTTCTTCCT
The DNA here is from genome assembly GCA_014170255.2 of Drosophila triauraria. NCBI lineage: Eukaryota > Metazoa > Arthropoda > Insecta > Diptera > Drosophilidae > Drosophila > Drosophila triauraria. The sequence goes on from JABJVT010000118.1 coordinate 208,057, forward strand.
ATTGCAGTTACTATATATATCGGAACGGCTGGAATCGGAAAATTAATAGAAAACAAAATTATAACTTGCCTGTTTTTCAACTAATTTTTATAAATTTCGAGATATTGTAGTTTTTTACGGTTTAAGAATCACGGTTTTAATTTCATTAGGATCGGACAACTATATTATATAGCTGCCATACAAACGATCGGTTGACTTATATGAAAATGTAAAATTCTACATGTCAAATGTAATATGTGTAAGTAAATGTTATACAAATTTGCAAACTTCGATATTTTTTTAAGTTTACCAAAATGGATCGTTTTTATACCCTTGCAGAGGGTATTATAATTTTGCCATGATATTTGCAACGCAGTGAAGGAGGCATCTCCGAACCCATAAGGTATATATATTCATGATCAGCATCACCAGCCGAGTCGATCTAGCCATGTCCGTCTGTCTGCCTGTCCGTCTGTCTGTCGGTTTCTACGCGAACTAGTCTCTCAGTTTTTGAGCCATCGGGCTAAAATTTTCAGCATAGTCTTATTTTTTTAGCACGCAGTATATATGTCGGAACGGCCCAAATCGGACCACTATATCCTATAGCTGCCATAGGAATGATGGCGAAATTTATGTAAAAAAAATTTTAACTTCTCTGTTTTTCAACGAATTTCTATAAACTTCGAGATAAAGTCGTTCTTTATAGTTCTAGAATTACGGTTTTAATTTCATTAAGATCGGACAACTATATCATATAGCTGCCATAGAAGGGATCGGTCGATTTAAATGAAAATGTAAAATTCTACATGTAAAATGTAAAATTTACAAAATTTACATAATTTGACATTTTTTTTTTACATAACCAAAATGGATCGATTTTCAATGATCCAATTGCAGACTGCAAGGGTATACAAACTTCGGTTTACCGAAGTTAGTTTTCTTTCTCGTTTAATGATCCATTTGCAGACTGCAAGAGTATAAAACTTCGGCTTACCGAAGTTAGCTTTCTTTCTTTTTATACCCGGTACCCATAGGGTACAAGGGTATTATAAGTTAGTGCCAACCGAAAATGTATGTAACAGGCAGAAGGAGTCATCTCCGACTCCATAAAGTATATATATTCTTGATCAGCGTCACCAGCCGAGTCGATTTAGCCATGTCCGTCTGTCCGTCCGTGTGAAACAACAGATCTCAGAGACTATAAGAGCTAGAGTTACCAAATTTGGTGACAACATTGGAATCTGTTTCACGCAGATCAAGTTTGTTTTAAAATTTGGCCACGCCCACTGCCGCCCCCGAAAATAATAAAAAAACGGTATATTAGCTATAGGCGTGATCTTCGGCTTAAAGTAAATAGATAGACTTAATAAGAAGGCAATCGCGGACGTATTCTGAAAATTGGAGTAAAATCGGATGATAAACAAAGAAGTTGTTAAACAATAAAGTTTCTGTGTAAGAGGTATTGAGAGAGAGAGAGAGAGCGCGCGCACGTGCGTGTTGCTCAACATGTTCCTAGCAACATTTGTCTCTTTTGAGTGTTGCTGAACATGTTTCTAGCTTTTCGTCTTCATTTGTCAACATTTTCTTTTTTCCATGTTCATGTGCTATTCAATTTCACCCACAATGCTTTTGGTACCGAGTATCTCACGGTCGGTCACAATCGACTGTAGCTTTCCCACATGTTTAGTATGTTTTTGTGTTAAGATTTTCAATAGCTATAAGTGGTTGTTTTATTGCGTTTTTTGCTAGGGTGTCTGCCAGTTCATTTCCTGGTATTCCAAGTTGCCTGGTATCCAAAGTAGTTTGAATTTGTTGGTGATACACAAAATGTGCCTATTTTATTTTTATAACCTCTATTTTTGCTAATGATCCACGAAAATCACTGATCACTAATTTTATGCATTCTGTTTTCTTTGAGATTGCGAGACTGGTAATTGTGTTTGTCTGTGTAAATGTTTGTGATTGTCTTGTTTTCTGTCAATTGTGTCCAGAAAATTTGTGGTGTTGTACTTTTTTTTTTGTGACTACTTAGCATTTTGTCGTTTTTTATACGCTTGCTTGTATTATAATTTTGCCCAGAAGTTTGCAAAGCAGTGAAGGAGGCCATATCCGTCTGTCTGTCTGTCTGTCGCAAATTAGTCTCTTCTCATCTCTTGTATATATTTCGAGATATACCTGTTTTTTACGGTTTTAGAAAAACGGTCTTAATTTCATTAAGAACGGACAACTATATCATATTAGTTGCCATAGAGAGAAGCAATCGGCTGATTTATATAAAAATGTTAAAAAATATATATACATATTGAAATATATACGTTACTACTACAACTACTTTTGCTTTTGATTGAAGCTTTTTAAAAAAAAATTAAAACTGTCATTTTAGTCAACAATTAAAGACGATTTTTTTTCTACAAAAAAATAAACTATTTTTTAAAAGAAGCTGCCATTTTGTCAAAAAGTGATATTTTTTAATTCCTTCGATCAAAGACAAGATTCTTTCATACACTAACAGAATCTATTTCACTTTTTGATTTAAGATGTTTCTATCGGGTATCGTGTTGACCGCAGGACACTTTTTATTTCAAGGACCTTTGGGGGATTAGCTGCAGGAAACTAAAAAATAAAATATTTTTACAAATAAAATATTTTTTTTATTATAAAATATTTTTACAAATATTTTTTTTTTAACTTTAAGAGATGGGAAAATGTATAGCAAAACATTGACTCCAATGAATAAATATTTTATTTAAAAAATTAGTTTTTTATTTATTGTTTTTTTTGTTGTAAAAATAAACTTTTCATTTTTCATCAAAGTTTTACAACAAAAAAGTCAATAGATAAAAAACTAATTGAGTAATCGCAAAAACCGTACGCTTAATTTTGCATGATGTATTTAGGAGTATTCAGTTAAAATTTCAGAGAAATCGGCCAGATAGTGTACTAGATTTTGACGACGGCAGTTCTAAAACTGTAGTTTCGAGATACAAAAAAAATATATCGATTTTTAAAACGTCCATGGTGGCCAGACCCCCTTAAGGGGAAGTTTGTGGTCTTTGGAGTTTTTTTTTATGCGGTCTCTTGTTGTTTTAAAATTGGACGTTTTGGCGGTCGGTATATATTTAAATTTGTATGTATGTATGTCGATTTTGTATTATTGGGGAGTTTTTGGCGTTAACCAGTGATTTTATCATTTTTGTTGTTAGGAGATCACATCTATCTTCTCGGACCTGCTTGTGCTTCGTACAGAATGTTGTCGATTAGGGTCGTGTTGAATACATTTATTGTTGTTTATTGTTGCTCTTACTTTTCGTGTTTATGGGCAATATGCAAAGATTGGGAAACCGTAGACTGCTTTTTGCGGCGTTTAGAAGTTTACTTGTGTTGTTTACAGTTGGATTTTGTGCTTTTTGGGCTATAAAATATATAACATAATTAAATGTAAATAAATAAGACTATAATGATTCGTTAAATCAATTATTGGATGTTTCTTAAACTCATTCGATTTGATAAACTCGGAATACTTAAGGTAGTATATATCTAAGCCCTTCTCCGAATGTAAGTAAGTATGTAAAACGTATTTTATATAATTAAAATGTATATTTAAGTAATTAAAGTATCTTTCTATCATAGTATCTATCTCTCATTTTGACTATATTTATACCCTTGCAGGGTATTATAATTTTGACCAGGAGTTTGCAATGCAGTGAAGGTAGCATCTTCGGTCCCATAAAGTATATTTATTCTTGATCCAGACGAGTCGATCTCACGTCCGTCTGTCCGTCCGTACGTATGAATCAACAGATCTCAGAGACAATATGAGTGAGATCTACCAAATTTGGAGATAACATTCTAATCTGTTGCAATTTAAGTTTCGGTTAAATTGATGTAAAATAAATATATTTGTGCAGATGTCCTCTTGAAATTTGAGTAAAACCGGATGATAAACATGGAAGTTATTAAACAATGAATTTTCTGTGTATGCTTCTTCTTCTTCTGTGTTGACAACTCCAATGCGTGTTGCTCAACATGTCCCTAGCAATATTTGTCTCTTTTGGGTGTCGCTCCACATATTCCTAGCAACTTTTGTCTTTATTGGATTTTCTCAACATGTTTCTAGCAACATTTGGGTTCATTTGTCAACTTTTTTTTCCATGTTCATGTGCTATTTAATTTTTCCCATAATGCATAGGGTATCGGGTATCTCACAGTCGGTCATACTCGACTCCAGCTTTCCTACTTGTTTTTTTTTTGCGGCTGCTAAACGTTATTGAGATTAAAATATTAAATTTACTTCATTGGTAGACACAACTATTTTGTTTATTATTTTACAAGGACAACTACAATCTCATATTATTGTATATTTCAGATGGGGGCGTGGACATCCCGAAGAATATACAGATGCGATGAATTTGGGCGAGGAGCGCTTTGATTCAATTGATTCGGATAAGAAGCCCAGAGCTGGACAGATTTTGTGGATTCGTGGGCTAACTCGATTGCAAACTCAAGTAAGTGTCGTAATATTAATTGATTTAATATAAATAAAGTAGTGAGAATGTACTTTCGGTCAACTAAAAAGGGAGGATCGACATGTATTTTCCTCTATTTTTTAAATAGGCTTATTGTATATTTGTTATAATTTTAATCATAATTCTTTTTTTCTGTTGAATTTATAAATTTAATTATTAAACATTGATCATACATTTTGACATAACTAATATATATTTAGGAATTTCTTAATTTATTTTTGATTGTTTAAAAATTATACCTACCAATCATTGCTTTCGACCTGAGCTATTGCCCCATGGTCGTATAAAGAATAACAGTGCGTCTTAAGGTTAATTCGATTCGTTAATTATTGATCGAGCATCATGTCGGTAAACTAGAAGCAAAAAGCCAACACTGGTTAACTTTCTTCTGGTTTCGCATGCACGAGGTCTCAAAAATACGGCTTCTCTTTGATATATTCTTTGACTTTAATATGTTTATTTATTTATTTATGTTTCTTGTATTGGACTACAATTTGTATAACTATTATTTTATTCGTCACTTTTATAAGTGCCTGTGGACACACTGACACTGTGATCTTTTTAGAAGGCAAAAAACAGAGAGATTAGGAGTTTAAGGCTTTTAATCAAAAAGGGAAACGTTTATATAGATGTCATATATATACATATTTGTATATCTGAAAAGGCATGGAAGTTTTTAATAAGTAAGGTACACAACAAAATCCGTCTTATAAAGTAGATAGAGAAAGCTTTTTAAATATTCGGTAAAAGCCGAAGAAAGGGAAAACCTATTAAGCAATTACTATTGGCGTCCTATGTATGTATGTAAATAAATTTGCCTGTGAACGAACTTTTATATATTGGGGTGTTAACATAATTAGGAGGTTCAAATTCCTTGTTGCTCTTCCTTTAGATTTTTTGTAGATCTGTTTTTATATAAACATAGATATAGACATATTTTTGGTGTTAAGCTCTATTTCTCTAATATCTATCTAGTCTATTCCTATTTTACTGGCTCTTTTTCTATCATATCTTCTCTCCTTTTGAGTGTATTTTTTTTCTGTCTGCTTATATATTATTCATAGACCTAGATCGTTAACAACCTTCCTTCTGCATATTTTGCGGAGCTTTTAAATAATTATTCTCCGATAAAAAAAAAAATTACTTAAAGAAAGCATAAATAGGAGTCTGAGACGGTTTGTTTTATGTTGAGTTATACTGCAATAAGAGCGTTGAAAACTAGAAATTCAAGTTACAAGATTAATATTCAATATAGGCAATATCCCTTTTTCTATGCACATTTGTACCCCTTTTACATTACTCCCGATATGAGAGGATGCGAAACCAGAGCTCGTAAATAACAGTTAAGCATTTATTTACAAACATAACATATAAAAAACAACTAGTTCGCGAAAATGTCGGTTATTTTTGATTTTTGTCTTCTGATGAGAGTGCGCAGATGAGATTTACTCTGTTCCAGCCTTTGGAATTATCCTATTAATAGTACCATACATAAAAATACAGTTAATTACGAGCTCTTTTAATAAAGAACAAGTATTCTAAATTGATAATCTCTCTGGCTCTGAATTATGTACTTTACCTCTGATTTTGAAAAGTTATAATAACTTCCATGTCTCCACATAAACCTAATTTTTAATGGTATATTTTATTGAAATCTTCACATTATATAAGTTTTCTTTGATACAAGTGTTGCATGCCTTTTTTTAAATTAGTTGTACACTCAATTTTTTTTTATACTTACACAATATATGGTCATCCGGTTTTCGGTAATCCGAAACCTATATACTCTTTCATATCTTAGAATATATGATTTATCGCATTTAAAAAAACGGTTTCCGATATGTCGAGAATATTTCTGAGTTATACTTATTATGTTTCAACCATTAAGCGCGTGCTTAAGACAGGAGTATAAACCTTTATCCTAACATTTTAACAATGCTTACCAAGGCCTTAAGACCGGAAACCCATGACCAAAAAAAAAAATATAGTAAAAGTTCGTAAAAAAATTGACATTTAGCATTTAGCATTCAAGGTTTAAAGTTTGAATTAAAAAAAACGCTATGACACTTTTAATAAAAATTTAATAGTGTTAAACCTGGGCGCATCTGCATAATTTACCGAAAGTCGCGTCAGCGTCTTTGAGTGAAACGTTCGGATTATCTCTATATCATCCAGTATTGCGTTATAGCGGTACTCCAATGCCACATATAATCTCATTTTCGAACATGCACATTGTTATATAGTGTGGTTTCATATGATGACATTCTCGGGGTCTCCCACAAGGAAATTAAGGTTATTCAAAAAAGATGACCATGAGGTCAATTAAAAAAGATGACCAAAACATTTGCCATTTGCCCGAAGGTTTATATACATACTGATAAAAAATACCAAACAAGTTAGATTATTAACTATATTTCGTATGTATCTTTTTAAATATCCCTTCTAACCATTCTATAATTTCTTATATGTTTTTAAATTATGAGTATTTTTGGCATAAAGATTTATGAAAGCTAGCTCCAACTCAGCATTTCGTGGACGTCACTGCATAATGTGATGTTCCTTGATCTGTGGCAGCATATATTTCTGCCTTGCGGTCGGGGCAGAACATGACAAAATTTTTTCTCCAAGCTGGCATATTAATGAGTCCTTGAATGGGCCAGCTGGTTTTAATGGGGGCATCGTGTAAGCGTCGCAAAAGAAAGCCTGAGATGACTGCTTTTGACGCCGCTATGATGGCAGCCTTCCCCATTCAAATGTAAATAAAGCCGGATCAGTTGCTCGTGCCCTTTCACATTTCTCCGAATAATCTAGATGTTGCAGGGGAATCACCTACATTCAATATTTGATAATATATTGCAATGGAATGGGGCTATTACACAGCGCCTTCGATAAGGAAAAGTTGAATATCGAAAACATATGTGAGGGGGGTACCCGGTTATCTGGGATTTGGCAGGTCAGAGGTGTAAAGGGTGTAAAGCACGGGACCCAAAACACTACCTTGTGGCACTCCAGCTCGACTGATAGTTAACCTTTCTTCTCTCACTTCGACCATGAATTTTCGATCTAGCAGAGAAGACTTTAGGAAGGACTTTGCGCAGTTGACTTTGTCATATTTGGTTATGACTTTGATGAGCACGGTAAGATGTCATGCTCGGTGGCTGAGAAGAAGGGGTCAGAGGCGACGGCCACCGCCCGCTGCTGCTGAGAGCAGAGTCTGGCAGGAGAAAAACCTTCATTACCGAGCTGGAGAAGGACATGTACAGCAATGGCTAGAACCAGCGCACCTTCAGCGAAATGTAAGCCAGCAAGGATATGGTAACTTCGAATCATTCCACCAGTCCAACAATTTTGGGGCAGCGGGAGTAACTACGGCAACCACCTAGATGGTGATGAATTCCATTTGTCTTTCGAATGGATTATATTGTCAACAACAATAAAACAACTTATTTTAAATACTTATGACCGCATAATTTAACTACCAAAAATGCTAAAGAGCGTCTTAAGAAGCGGTCACACTGAAAAAAGATTAAATCTTTTTAAGGTTGCAAACTGTTTTACTGTCTGAGTACTAAGCTGAAAACGCCAAGATGAAAAATAACCTAATTATGTCAAAAATACTGAATACAACTAAGCATTTTAGTATTAAGTTGTCGATGCGATCTTTGCTGTCCCTTTCTGACACATGTATTTCTTAGGGAAGAAATAGTCGATGATGCGACTGTGAAAAAACACTATAACTCTTCTAAAACTTCTTATTGCTTTTGAAATAATTAATATTTTTGGCATAAAGATAACTAAAAACAAGCTCTAACGCAGCATTTCGTAAACATAATGCCATGTTCTTTAATCTGTGGCATATATTTTCTGCACAAAGCCGGATAAGCTGTTCTTGCCATTCACTTGTCGTCGAATAATGTAGATGTTGCAGTGAATTCACCCAGATTCAGTTTGAGATAATATGTGGCAATTGAATGGGACTATAAGTAATTTCTGTGGCATATGTGATCTTTATTATAAGTCATGCTTATTCCACTTTATGCGATCAGATGACATCAACTAACATAAAAAAAACACTATAAATCGTCATTGTAACTCGAAAACTCTTGACAATGATCTGTGTTCAGGAAGTTAACATTAAAAATCGTTTTCATCGTCTCGGATCCAAAAGTTTATTCGAGTTCCTAAATTTTTGTAATTTTCCGATTGTTCTATGACAGGTATTAGGTATGGTGGTCCCAACCGGAACTTTACGAAACGTATATGTAAACAGGGAAGCTAAAGGATGCATATCCAAATTTAAAACTAATTTTTCTGCATTGATAAACATTAAAAGTTGGTAAACAAACAAACGAGGCTACTCTAGTCTGGGAGGGTGACAACCCTTATCAGCCAAGTCCTAAAAGGTTGGTGACAAATGAAATCGCTGGAAGTTTTGTGGCACGGTGAAAATTTCGAATTCATTTTGAATTTTTCTCAATTTCACCACCGGTTTCTAGAGTACCCCTTAATAGTTGTAAATAGACAGGTTTTAATAAAACTTTTATTAATGACAACTTTAATACTGTGTCATTGCAGAATTACAAAAACTTATTTAAAATTTAGTCAAAGAAACCTATAGATTACAAGGCATGCTTTATAAAAAGGAAAACTCCTATGTCTATAATCTTATTTATCTCCCTATTTCGTTATATACTCTTCACCATAAAATGCAAAAAAAAATTTTTTTTCTCTCGATAATGCAGCTGTTTCTGTTAAAGTTTTTTTTTTTTTTTTTTAATGAACGATAATTAGGCTGTCAATAAGCCGTACGATTATATACTTTAACAATACACAACTAAACCCATCAAAACTCCGCACTGATAAATATATACAAGGCCTTGTGTAAGTATATATTGCTTAATAATTTTAAAATGCGTTTAATTCGTCGAAAAGAGAAAGAGAGAGTATACAAAAAGTTATGACCCTTAAAACGTATTTATTCATTATAAAAAAAAAATACAACCATGCAAGAAAAAAATAAATGCAGCAACCCTTATAATTATTAATTTTATGTACTATCTCGTCCTTTTAACTATTCTAATTGCTAATGCTAAAACATTCCCGATTGATTCAACCAAATTACATACGTAAATATAACAAATAATAAAATAAAAAATCATATTAAATAAAACAACAAAATAATTATCTATAAAATACCAAACTAAAATAATAAAATTATAATCGAATATTAAAATTGCAAAATCTGAAAAACAAAACTTCCTTCCGTGCAAACCGAGCAGATTTCAGTACCGGTAAGAATTTGTGAATATGATTTGTTTATGTATTGGCAAGCTTAGACAAGTATTTTTTGTTTAAATAATATAAATAATTAGCCAACAAACTATTATTAATTCCTATTCCTCATATCTATAGTTTTTATTAAAATACTTTTTTAATTAATTATATTCGCACTATAGACATCGACGAGAATCTTATATTAATGTGTGTGTTTGGTTTTTCTCAACTAGCTCAATAAATATGTCACCCCTAAATATATATTTATAGTAAGGGTTGCCAACAGAAATCATTGTTCGGATACGTAAAATTCACTTGATGCTACAAAAAATGGTTACACTTTTTATAAAAGGATAATATTGGTTTTATTTAAGGGCGTATCCTTTTTTAAATTAATTTTAAATACATAGTAATTTCGGTGGCAACCCTAATATATTGTATATATGCTCTTAAGATAAAAAGACACCGTTTCTGTTGTGTGTTTCTTTTATTTCCAGTTAATTTTTTATTTAATTCACTTAATATTTGTTGCTACTGTGTAAATGAATTGTGATTTTTTATGTGTTTATATATTTCTAAAATAATATATCTACAAAACAGTCTAGATTCTAGTTCTAATTCCTACACACATCTTGCACTCTATATTTAGGGAAAGGCTGAAAGAGTGCCCCTTGCTATAAAATTCTTGCAAGTATATTATAGACGAAACATTGCCAAATGACTTAATTCATATTTTAATATAAAGAAATTATATATAATTTAAGGGTCAAATCTCTAAATTTTGAAAATCTACTATAGAGCTTTTCAAAAAGTATGTCATTACTTAACACATTATTTATTTTAAGATGTGATACCTCTTTTGGTCGGCATTTCAAAATGATTTTAGAAATCCACCCAACTGTTAGAAATGATTTTGATAGAAATGATTTTGAAAAATTAGATGAAATAGTGATGATTCAATAATAATAATATGACAATTTAAAGCGATTGGCGATTGATATTGAACAGGTATGTATTTATTTATCTGCAGCTGCAGATTTTAAAGATATACAAAATTTTAACATCGCCTAAGTATAGAGAGTTCAAGTATGTTAAGAAGTAAACCCAAAACACTTGGAAAACAGTTATTAAATGAAATCTGATTTGTCACGTTATATACTAAATATTAATTTTCCCCGATCTATCAATATTTGAAATAGGCCAAGATAGTTTTGCTTCCTAAACTTTAACATTTGAAAATATATACATATATTTAATATATTTGTAATAATTCCTTTTTAAAACTTTAAAACTATATTAAAGTTAAATATATAATATATAAGTATATATATTCACATATGCATATATTTTGTAATATATCCTGTCTCGGCAGCCGGTCTTCAGGTCAATTTGACAAATGCTTTGGTATTTGTTTGATTTAAACGATATTTTGATGGTCTCCAACTTATCTCCTTATCCGTTTTGTCGTTTGTTGATAAATAATAAACATAACTCTACTGGTATGTTTCTTATTATTCCGTTTAAAGATAAAATAATTAGATAGGAATTTATAATCATAGAAAAACTATTCTTAATTTCCAGTTTAGGCGGGCTCTTGCTTTTATAGGTTAACATATTGATATTTATGATCCTGATTAATAATATATACATATGTATTTCTTATAATGCGGCAAAGTTATGCAAAGTTAAAGAAAAAGGATAGAAAGAAAGCTTCTAATATTTTTTTCAATCCCGTTTTCTGTTTCAAGAAATAAAACAGAAAATCATAAAGTTTTCTAATACATAGGCAATTCAATTTTAATTATTTGAAAGAAATTTAAATTAAAGAAAAATTATTGAAGAATTGCCATTAAGCAATTTTTCTCCAAAATTTTTTACTCGAGTTTTCATGTAGTATATATGATATATAATTGTACTTAACAGCAAAAGAGACATTTTCCTTTTTTTTTTCATCCTAAAAAAAGTTAGAGGCGAAACACACCTTCATCAAATTTTCCATTATTTTAATTTATTTTGATCTTCCGTTTTTACATTTTTTATCTAGAATTTTAAATAATTTATTTCAATACGCTTACATAATTTGTTTCTGCATATATAATTAATTATTTCCAAAGTATTTATCGAGATATATGTATTTGTTGTTAATTTTTATGTAATTTTCAAAGCCGGCGGAACCGATTCGAGAGACAGAGGTGTAAACAAATTGACACAACTTATAACTTAACCAGCAGTTATCTCCTCGCAAAAATTCGAAAAAGCTAATCTCTAAGTGACGAAAAGTAAACAAATCATGAAAAATTTAAATGAAAATTATACAACTAATAAAAATTTAAAAGTAACTAAAATTTCCTTGTGAATTTATAGCTAGTTGCTAATTAGTTTATTTTGATTTTGTTAACCGCGGATATACTAAGTAAGTATAAATCATCAGGGAAAATGTAAATAAACCTTACAACAAAATTTTGAAAGAATTACTTAAATGAAAAGAGTATGTAATTAAACGAGCTTAAGAAACGAATCAAGGAAAAGGGTCCCCTAATTAAATCAAAGACAACAGAAAATACATAATTCTAACATCAATAAACAACAAAACTCAACCAACGGCAAGAAAAGCGCGACGTAAAAATATGCTCCATCCACACATCTTCTACATAATGTGTATTTGTTTCTCGTATTCTTTCTCTAAATAACTACTGAACAATCTTCTAAAACAAAATACAACTCAACAAATTCTTAAAAATGGGCGTTCTCAAAAACGTACGTAATTTATTGTATTCTCTTCTAATTTTTCGCCTTTTTTTTCAATAAAATGAAAAAACCAACCAACCATCTCTCATGCACGTCGTGTAAACAATTATTTAAGCAGGACTGCCACCAGAAATTGCTATCTGTTTTTAAAAATTAGTTGAAATACGTTCAAAAAGGTATGCTACAACAAAATCAATCAATTTTAAATAGAAGAAAAAAAAGAATTGTTAAACAAACAACAAATTATAAAAAATAGGACCTAAGCAATTGCATACCTTTAGACATCTTCAATTGAATCCATATAGCAATTACTGTGTTTGCATCCATGATATAGTAGTCGTAAAACCAGGTCGAAATAATAGCTTAAGTATTACCATTTTCCATTTATGCCAAAAGTGTGTAAAAAGTCGTCCTCCTCGCATCTGCCTATATATTCCTTTTCCTTTTTTAAGCGGCACTCTTCCACCTTGTATGTTCCTGCACGGATGCATATACCGAACTCTGTTCTACAAATTCTAAAATACTACTCTTACTACTGTTGTAGTTTGACATGGTGCACTTAGCTTTTTATAGAATTTCAGTGGATTTAAAAAAAAAATGTTAACAAGTATACAAATTGGTTTATGTTAAGAAGTAACGCTCTTTTTGTGTCATACTTTTTGCGGCATATAAATTCGGTTTCATAGATCACCACAGCGTTTTTTGTGGAGATAGAAGTGAGAAGGCCTTTTCCAATCTCATAAGAAAGGTGTAATTATACATTCTTGATCAGCGTCTATCAAGGAAATGTCTCTATATACGTAGTACAGTTTAGAACTCAATTATAAAAGCTTTAGCTACAAGGTACACTTTAAGATATTATAAATTGTAAAACTCGAAAAACTGCAAAGATTAAAGAATCTGGTTTTTTAATCAAAGGGTTCTATAGAAGCTTTAAAATCTTTTTTAAATGATAAAAGCGCGTCCTTTTCGACTTCTAGTGTTTTTGAATTTGTATCTCGCTATAGATCCGTTTCTTATTACTTAAATTTTTAATCTTAATTTGCAGAATTATTTATTAAAATAAAATGAAATAATTTCATTCGTATAATTAACTGTCGAACGATGTTTACTAATATTAATAAAATGAGCATGAGTATACTTCTTTCTTCTTGTTCTTTATCTGATTTCTAAGTAAGTGAACTAATTATTTTTAGCAGCATGTATTGTATGTAGTTTTTGTTTAAAGATATTTGTCTGTTTCACATTTCAGTAAATTAAATCGTTGTAAAAATATATACTTAAACATATCAGGCGGGCTCCGTTTTTTACTTTCGCTTTTTTTTTTTTTTTTGCGTTTTTGAAATCGGGCAAGTTCGTATTTGCGAAATGAAAAGTAAATGATCTTTTGTAAATAAAATAAAATCTGACTTGCAAAAAAAACAACATTTATTACTTATTAGTCTATTTTTTTTCCAATCAGAAGATCAACCAAATGTATTTATTTTAAAATCATTCTTTTCTGACCCCCTAAATTTTCGCAATACAATATTTTGTCTAGCCAACAACATCTTGAGTTATGAATGCCAAAGTGCGGTACGATTGGTGGATCAAGACAACCAGTTAAAAATACTTATTAACTAAAAAAATTTTATTTTTTTTAGGGAGATTAAAATATGGTTGTTTTAAATAACCTGATTAATTTAATTACTTAAATGACGAGAGTCCGGTAAAAAATATCTATTAGACCACCGGAATAGAAACTTTTTAAGAAAAGACTACTTTTCTGATATGTGACAAGTAAGCCATTCCTGCCTGTATACGGCTTTAAAACAAACAAGTGAAAAATTAATGGCATTTTAATACTCGAAATCGGAACGTTTTGTCGAGATCGCAAACTATGTGTTGACCGGAGCACGCCTGTAACTATAAAATATTGAGAACACAATAGGAATTTTAATAGCCCTAGTAGAATTCATAATTGAGTTTGATTGATCTTAAACTAATTTATTAATTATTTTTTTAAGTAACTTAGTAGTATGTTGCAAGCTTAAATTTATGGGGTAAAGATATTGTTGCAGAAACTGAGTAAAATATTAGTAATTAAAAAAAAAAAGATCAATAGTTCATTGCGAATACATCCATTGCCTAGAAACCCCTAGCATTTAGGAGAAAGGCCAGAGTAAGTTCCGTTTTCTGATTTTTAATGTGTTATAGAGTTTCACCCAAAATGTACACTTATGTTATGGCGACACCTACCCACTTTCAATAGGAGCTTGGTATTTCAATTTTTAAAGATTTTGTTATATTGCTTAAGTTATATTTTTTAATTCCTAAAAATGTTTGTTTTTTTTTCTTTAAAATTTTTGATTTTATAATTAACGCTTAAGTTGTACGCATTATTTGTAAATTCTTAAATGTACACAATAAAAGTTTTAAATACATATATATGTATAATACATGTGTAAATATATACTCTTCAAAGTTGGTCTACATGTATGTAAGTCGAACATATGTAACTACACATATGCATACACCTTAAAGTTCTTATTACATATGTATTATACATGGGTTATTATTTATCTGTATTATACATATGTATATTATTATTATTAACTTGTATTGCAATTTTTTTGTTCGTTCGTTGTGTTTTTTCCTTTTTGTTTACCGTTTTCCCATTTTTCTGTTTCCGTTTTCTGTCTAATTTCATTTGTTTCAGTTGCGTGTGATTCGCGCTTTCCGCTCGACATTGGAAGACCTAAACGAACGGCGATCGATGCACAGCTTGCATAGCTTACGCAGTCCACGTTCGGGTGGCATTCCGGGACATCCTTTGTACAATTTTAATCATCTGCTGAGCCCCACTTACAACAAGCAGCAGTCACAGCAACCAAAGTCACCACTGCATCCACCGCAACTGCAACCGCTGCCATCGGATATATCTTACATTGACGAAGATCCGCAACAGCAGCAGCGTACATCTCCACAGCTCCCCTCTATTAACGTATCTGCTCCGACCTCCTCAATCCTGCCAAGCTTTTCAGAAATTGCTCACATTTTACAACAACAACAAAGCCATTGTAATAACACAGAAAAAGAAACTCAACAAACTCAAAAACATTCAAATGGCCAGAATGAGACTCGAATTTAATAAAAGATTTTAACATTTAGAGAGCTGGAAGACATACATCGATGTTTTTGCAAAGATCGAGGTATAGAAGTGTTTTTTTTTTCTATTTATTTTATTTTAAAATTTCTTTCTTAAATTGATTTATTCTTTTTTTTCTGTGTTGCTTAAGCATTTTTAAAAGCCATTTTTTGTTTAATAAAATTTTAAAATAAAATTAAAAGAATTTGCAATGAATAAAAAATGTTGTCAAAATAGGTGAAAAATCAACAAAATATCGCTATATCGATGTTTTTCCAGCTCGAAATTTACATAATTTTTTTCAGAAAAAAAAATTTATTAACATAAAAGCACAATTAAATTTTGTATTTTTATTTATATTGAAATTGAGTCCAGACTTTTAGAATTCCGATCATAATACCAGTAAGAGATGACTGAACCATGACATTCTGAAAGAGTTCGAAAACTATCGTTATATGTAACTTTAAAAACGGTCAATTTCACAGCTCTATTTCTGAATCGTATTCAAAATCCATAAAGTGTTAGACCGCTCAACCCGTGGCTTTAGTTGAAGCAATCATTTTAAATGCTCGTTGAAATTAAATATTTTTATATTCCTAAAAATTAATAAGATTTTTACTATTGAAACCCCAATAAATACTAATAATTATATGAATGACCAATTGCATTATTACCGGATCTGATCTTTATAATTTAATATTTTAATTTTTCTCAAACTGAGTTTCCCAGAAAATAATGCACTTTTGTAATAAATAATGCCTATCTATATACATATATTATTTATAAAATGTTAAGCATGCATTTATGTTAATATTAACTTTTTATTTTTGCAGAAAACGAACGTATTATAAAGTACATGTATTATACTAACCAAAATCCACTCAAAAATGTCTTTTTATTATCTTAGTTTCTTTTGTTCGTGTGAGTATGAAGTATACATTTAATTTAACGCCTAATTGTGTTTTTATTCTTCCTTCTGGACTTGAACCAGAAATCAGATTTATTGATTTATTGAAAAATACAATTAATTAATTGGATTTCTTTAAATAAGATTATAAAACAAAATTATTTTGCGCTGGGTAAATTGTGCCCCCTTAAAACTGGAATCAAAACGGTTTGAAATGCGTTGAACCAAGTTCACACGTTTTGCCTAAAGTGTATGCAGCTAAAAAATTAAATTCCTAAATTAATTCCTGCAACATTCGTTATATTTTTACTTTTGACCAGAATTTTCAACGCAATGAAGTCTGAAGTAGCGGTAGGGCCAAATCTACCGGTGGGGCGAAGCCG